>JAQFYQ010002543.1:0-11571 GCA_034694885.1 Buchholzia appendiculata
AAAGAGAGAGAGAGAGAGAGAGAAAGAGAGAGAGCTACGGATGGAGAAGAGGTGTTTACCCAGCCTCCCTGCTCAGCGATCCAGCGGCAAATCTTCTCCTTGATAATGAACTTGACGACAAAGCCAAGGAAGATGGTAAAGAGTTCAGAGACTCCGCCTCGCATCACTGTCACGACCATTCGGTAGCCAAAGCAGAGTAGAACAAGAATTCTACCCCAGTTTATGACACCGTCACCGAACAGTCTAAAAACACAGGGACAACCACACTGGCAGACAGAGTGGCAGGCAGAGTGACACGCAGAGTGACAGGAGGACCCATGGAATGACAAAAAAACAGCTACAACTCGGGTGGACTTACAGACGAAGGCAGAATGGTGATAGCTAGAAATGTTGACCAAGTGACCAGAAAATAAGAAGAGTATACAAGGATTTGTAAATATGCTTAACATTCAGAGTACATTGATCAGTTCGACAATTGTTTTGTTTACTTCCGAGTCCACCAGTAGCTGGGATTTTCTAACCAAAACTGTTCTGCAGTCAGTTACTATCTTCATAAGACAAAAGAATTTTTTTGCCGTTGAAAAAAGAAAACTTATTTTATTCAGTCCAAGAGAGAAAAATACATTACTTGGTTGTCTTTCATATATATCTAAATCAATATCTAAGTCCAGAACCTAAGTCAAAGAGGATTACAGCTGTAACAGCTACTGTCTGCATGTTCTCGGTGTTCATGTACTAAATACTTTCTCTTAGCATATATAACAGCACAATGGCCAGTAGCCTACATAGATTTAAAGTACTACAATCCGTATTATTTACTAGCATGTACAATAGCCAGTATTCAAAATCATCTCATTCTTTCAGCTAGACTAAATCCAACGCACCTAACAGATCTAAGCAAAGTACTTAATTAGTCTAAGCATAAAGTACACAATTAGCCTAATTACAAAGTACTTAATTATTCTAAGCTTAAAGTATTTAATAGTTTAAGCACAAAATAGTAAGTTCTCAATTAGTCTAACTATAAAGTACTCAACTATTCAAGTACCATACAAAGTACTCATCAGTCTAAGCAGAAAGAAGAAGTCTATGCTTACTGTCTGGCGATGGAAGCGAACAGCTCGTACGCGGTGTCCGGACTGAGCTTGATCAGACGAAGCATCCGGGAGAACTCGAGAGCGTACCGGTCATTCACCTCGTCACCGATCATAGCAAGCTGACGTCCAACACGCTCCTCCGTAGAGTTTCTATCCTCTTCCACCATGCCGCTGCTACAACATTAGAAACAGACGTTAAGCTAACAGATTTGTAAATTTTGATAAAAAAGACATATAAATTGTGTGCAGTGTCAAGAAACAAAAAAATAACAAAGATATTGTGACATGTTATCAAAAGGCCGTTGTTGTGAGATAATTATAATGGGTGATATTGGGGATATTCGGTCGGATTAAAATCAAGGGGGGGTCCCGGTCTATGGTAGAATCAAATGGTTGATCCAGACTACAAGTTGTCATTTGTCGGGGGAGGGGGGGGGTCTAGGGTTGAACCAACAACAAAAACTTAATGAGACTTGAGATCAGCTCCATGACTTCATTCAGAGATTTTCGCTCCTCTCCCCCTCCCTCCTCCCTCTCCTCCCCCTCCCCTCCCCACACACAAGTTCACATTTCTAAATCAATTCCAGGTTAGATTGTAACACAGCAACGCAACAGAACTGAGTGAATAGTTTTTGGTGAACATATTAACAAGAATAGAACATTACATGTTTCACAGAACCAATAAAAATTAACAAAAAATAATTTATATTTATTGAAAATATTGCTAATATTTAACGAACTACACAAGGTGTTGTGTTTAATGTCATCACAAGTATGTTTGTCAGCTTGATCACAATCAAGTTTGTCAGATACAATTACACGTCTTGCAAATCGCAATCCAATAGCTGACAACTTTATTTAATATTAATGCAATTAACTGTCTAATCTAAAATAGGCCGTAGAACAAAAGGAAATCTGTAGACCATTAAGATCAGCTGAATCAAACTGACAGCCAATCAAACTCTGTCTATGTTTGTAGCTTCTACAGCTTCCATATCTCTCTATCAATACGCCATCATTGACATCTGCAACAGCTACTAAAGTTGAGACAAAACTTTTCACCAAACTTTTTCTTTGTACAATCGCGCTGTATTCGGATCCAGTAACTACGGCCGAGAGGGGCCGACCCTCCCTCCCTCCCTGCGCCGCCGCCGCTAGGGGTCAGTGCAATCCAATCAACGCTGTAATAAATGAGTGCCTCACGGGTGAGGAGGGGGGGTACAGAAGTGAGGAGAGAAAGAGAATAGGGATGGGGAGCAAAGCAAAAACTTTCTTCGGTACCGAGTAAAAATCGTTCGAACTGTAAAACAAAGAGACTGTTGATGAAGGATCAGACTAACAGAGAGAGACAGGCAAAGAGACAGAGAGACTGAGATAAAGCGAGACATACAGGAAGACAGACAGTCATACAGAAAGTCTTTGAGACGGACTTTACACGAATAAAACGTATGGACGGTTGGCTCAAAATACATCTAGACTCGGATACGCAGAGATAAGAAGCAAAGAACAGACAAAAGAACACCTGAGCAACTCGCGAATAGTAGACAAAGGAAAGAGATGAAGGCCGATACAGAAAAGTGCAGATTTAAACATATTTGTATTTCTGAAAGGTAGAAGTACCGATAGATAGGAGAAATTTAAGCAGACACAGTAAGAGACAAGGGGCAGATAGAGAGACAAATACAAAAGAAGAGAGAGAGACAGACAGACACAGAGAGATAGAGAGACAGCTACAGACAAACAGACGGACAGATAGTAATAGGTAGAGACAAATACAGAGATAGAAAGACAAAATACACAGTGAGACATGGGCTCACAGAAAGACAGACAAAATAGATGAAGAAGCAGGCGTACAGAGGAAGACGAAGAGACGAAAAGACAAAAACAGAGGCGGTTAGATAAATAGCTATACAGACGTCTAGAGAAACAGAAACAAAGAGAGAATTTCATAAGTAGAGTGACATGTACAAATAGTTCCAAGGCCCGACGGCCGTGAATGATTCAACAGTCAAGTGTAAGCTAATAATCATAATAAAGCGAGACTACGGAGCGGTTTACACAGCAACGCGCCGAGACCAGAGTCTAGACAAAGACAATTGACCGCAGTGTTTATAATCTCTGATGACCTTCGTCCAATCACGGCCTTCTGTGCGAGTCAGTCAATCAGTCGTCACCACCTTCAACAGTTGTACAGATCGTCTCGCCATGAAGCACCCACCACACACCACCACAAGTCTTTAGCGCTTTCTTTCTCTCACTCACATTAGCGTCAATCAGCAGAGTTTATAAACTCTTCAGTCAACTCGTGATAACAAGTTCTACAACGATACCATGAAGTAAATTAAGCGTCAATCAACAGAGGCAAACGCTGCAGTTCTAAATAAATGCATACAAACAACTTGGAAAAGTTCTACAGGCTAGGCGTCTAATTGATTGTTCGTTTCTGCATCGTTTGTTCTTTGTTAGTACTTTTTCCCTACCCCTGACCAAAATACAGATACGACTTTCTATCTTCGCATTTTATAATGACAGATTGTTGAAATCGCAGCATATTTGCTTTTCAAATTCCGTCTTAATTTCCGTCCATTGAAATCATTATTAAATAAAGTTTGATTCTCTTACACAATTTTATGTTATCTCCATTACATCCAAATTGAGTGAAACACTAAACTCTATGAAATATTCCTGACTTCCTTCTCTGTCAAACCAACTCCTCAGACTTTCATTATCAACTGTAATCTTATCAAATCAATAAATACGGACAGGTCCGAGACAAGGAGTCAACAAACACTTCCTAATAAGTATTGATCCATCTGTCAGTAGCGCCAAGCAGTAAAGTGAAATACTTTGGCATCGAGAAATACGATCTTGTCTTGCGTCAGCAACTAACAAACCACATACTCGGCATCCATTGCGGTTTATTGATAGAGAGAGGAAGAGCGGGCGGTGTTCACGGCGATACTTAGCTGTTTATTTAAACACGAGAGTAGCACTACACAGGAAGAGTTGAATGGAAGTGCTACGGTAGGAACTAACAGAGCTACGCAGATGAACAACTCCGGGGAAATAAGACAGAGATAAATGATGAAGCGAGCAAGATTTAGCGGTAAACTGTTAACTTATGGCGTAGTGTTCAGTGGAGCAAGACGAAGAGCTGCCGGGTTCTCGTAATCACCGAGGCGTGCCCGTCACACTTCAGGTGTTACTGGACGCCAATGAAGCGTGCCGCCTACGTCCCACAGGATCCAGGTAATGACTTCCACGCCTCAGCTGTTACATCACACTCCCTCCGCTAACGCGTGCAGCTATTACATCACTCACCCTCTGTTAACGTTCTAAATGATCTTACTTTATCTATCCTCTGATGCCGATAGACAAAACGACTTCCAGAAAAGCACGAATCAGAATGAAGGATGGAAGGAATGGAAAGGAGAAGACCTGTCATGTGCTGTACTGGTCAGTAGGAAATCGTGAATTCTTCCCAGATGTCATGGTGCCATATCCCAATAACTCCCAATTACACACATTTATGTGCATTCCATACATATAAATCTATACTCTATCACCGCCACCATGATCGCGTACCTAATAATTATTTATAGATCAAGCTAAATTCAAAAACCCAAGGGAGGAGATTCAAGTAGCCGCCCATGCAACTGTCTCTACTATAACGTAGACATCACGTAGCAGTTCGTTTGTTACTATTTGATAATCACAGCTCAACCACTGAACCAGTTCTGTAAAATGTAGAAAATAATAAGTAAGTACATAAATATCGTCAGAAAAGCCCAGAGCAAATAATTATTATGGTTTACATTTCCTAACACTCTTAATTATAACCAAAAGGAGCAAGAAACAGGCAGTGACGCAAAATCCTTATCATCACAATGTATAAAAATATAAATAAGATATCTAGATAGATTATAAATAGATATAAACTATAAATTATTTATATATTGTATATATTTGTAAGATTTCATCAACATCATTTTTACAAGTTATGAAACTGAAGTTATAATTTAGGCTGCATGCATCCACGGTTCGAAGCAGCTTGTTGCAACTTGACATTGTGCACTCTCGGTGTTAAATCTGAAAGGTACTCAGATGTGGCCCCTCGTGAATTCTGCCACAGCAACTGTTCTGTCACAGCTGCATTAATTCTGCACAGCTGCATGGTTTTACAGTCCAGCAATTGCGCCATGTTTACGCATGCACCGCATTCAACGATCGTCCACCACACTAAAACTTAGCGGTTTAATTCAACGACTAGATACCGTTATACGATTATCTTGCGTTCAAAGTGAAAAATCCTTTACATTTAGTAATTAACACTCTTAAACGACACCGGTCGAGATGAAACTGACTGGAACATATTATGAAAGAACATATTGTGTGAACAAAAAAGAAATTAATTTTATTTCATTAGGAAAACAGTAAAATATGCACCAAGAATTCACTGTACAGCTTCTGAAGCTGTGGTCCAGTTCGAGAGGGTTGCAGGGATAAAGAACACTGACCAAGGTGCTTGGTGAGTTCCAATTGTACACGGTGTCACAAAGATATTAGTCATACTTCTCGTCACAGAGGTAACAGTCATATTGCTCTATCTAAATCCTATGCTTGCAGACAGAGGCCACTAAAGATGGTAATACATGGTCGAATATAACAGTGCAAACCTTCGTAATGGAAATTATACGGCGAGTTGCGGTTTGCCCTTGCCCTCAAGCAAAAAAAAAACATAGCCATCCATGTCTGCAACGCTATATTCATGGCTCTTAATTCTCTAATAAATTAAATTTGAGTCAGTGTCTAAAAAGCATATTCACCATGAACTAATTGAGATTTAAATCACTTAATTGAATAAAATTATATCATATTATATTATATTACTAGGTCCATTTTAATTTTCTAATATGTGAGAACTCTTTTATTATACAATAAACAAACAGTGCAGCTATAGCAAACCAACAGACTGAATAACTGAATTGAATAAATGTTAAACCACAACCTGTGAAATTCATTAAAGTTCAGAGAATGAGCATCATACGATTTACAAACAGTTTCTAATTGGAAAGATTTCTAAAAAAACTCTGCAGCTATGCAGTAACTTCTTCAAAGAATAATATTTGAATCTGTCTCATTTCATTTTTAGCTGCGGTTTGTGATATGCAGATTTCAACTAGAATCAGTTCGAACAAACGAGAATAAAACCTGGAGTAGACATGCTAGTAAGATATAGAAGTAGTACAGGTATGGAGATATAGTCAGATATAGGGCTATATTTTCAGCACACCATGTTTGGCGTGTGGTCACCGTGTTGTGATTACAATGACCGGAGGCGAAACTGAACCCGTCGCTTGATCAATTGACAAATTCAGGTCATTCACAACATTGAACCTATCTTATATAAGGTCAAGTTGTGAGGTCAAGAGTTCACACAGCCTAGCGCCACGCATCACACCTTGTGGACCACCATGGAGCACACAGGCTGCAGAGGTATAGTTGAGGACATGAATGATCAGTGCATGTGTGTATGCAGTGTATGCCGTGTATGCATGGATGTGTGTATGCAGTACGTGCCGTTTATGCATGCAGGGTATGCTGTGTATGCAAGATATGTGTGTTTGGCATGCATGCCTACCGCCGTCAAATCTTGTAAGCGTATACAATCAATCACAGTTAAATGTAGCAATTAGTACATTAATTAAAGTAACAGAAATTATATCAGAATAAATATATGATGTCTGATCATTAAGCACAATCAAACATAATAGTATCCATATGCATGAATCATAACATGAGCGTGCAATCATGACTCATAACATGCGGGAGAAATCATGACTCATAACATGCGGGAGAAATCTTGACTCATAACATGAGCGTGCAATCATGACTCATAACATGCGGGTGAAATCATGACTCATAACATGCGGGAGAAATCATGACTCATAACATGCGGGAGAAATCATGACTCATAACATGCGGGTGAAATCTTGACTCATAACATGAGAGTGGAATCATGACTCATAACATGAGTGTTCAATCATGACTCATAACATGAGTGTTCATTCATGACTCATAACTTGAGTGTTCAATCATGAGATTCATGACTCATAACTTGAGTGTTCAATCATGACTCATAACATGAGTGCGCATGGACTAATGACCTTATGATACAGCTGTAGCATGAGTTACGACGAGTGTCCTTATACCATGAGTTACGATGATCATGAAATCATGACGTCATAACTTGAGAGTGGAATCATGACGTAATCGCATGAGGGTGTAATTCGTGATCACATGACTCGACGGTGTAATTATAACTTGACATGTCATCATCATTAAATCAATGAACATGTTCACGAGAATTCCGTTATAATACAAAACATGAGAAAAACATGAACAGTAACATAAATACACATATTGCTATTAAACACTCTGTTTGGATCAATATAATCACCTACATTTTAAATGTCATACTGTGTTAAACTGTTTTGCAACCTTAAATTCTGTTGCAATAGTTGATTTAGTGGTGTTCCAATTATAGGCTACCCAGAATGATGTCAATTAGATATTAGTTAATTGTAGATTATAAATAAGTTACTACTTTTCATGCATCACACGGCACATCGTGCCTTCATTGTTGCACATACTGCCTTCATTGTTGCACATCGTGCCTTCATTGTTGCACATACTGCCTTCATCGTTGCACATACTGCCTTCATCGTTGCACATATGCCTTCATCGTTGCACATACTGCCTTCATCGTTGCACATACTGCCTTCATCGTTGCACATACTGCCTTCATCGTTGCACATACTGCCTTCATTGTTGCACATACTGCCTTCATCGTTGCACATACTGCCTTCATTGTTGCTTTACTTGTTGCACATACTATACATGCACAACTTACAGGTCTCTTTCTGCAGTTCCAATCCCTGCCTTGAGTATGCAGTGTTGGGTATGCAGTGTTGGGTATGCAGTGTTGGGTATATGCAGTGTTGGGTATGCATTGGGTATGCACTGTTGGGTATGCAGTGTTGCGTGTGCAGTGTTGGGTATGCAGTGTTGGGTATGCAGTGTTGGGTATGCAGTGTTGGGTATGCAGTGTTGGGTATGCAGTGTTGGGTATGCATTGGGTATGCAATGTTGGAACTGCAACTCGCATCTCTCAGGCGCAACGACGGCTGCTGCTGGTATTAAAATTTAATGATGTTCTAAAATTGTGGAGTTGTAGGGATAATTCTTGGGTCAATTCTGACCCTTTTGTTTTCAATGGTCCTCCAATTCCCCAACCCCTCCCCTCTCTCCTCAAATTCCGTTAATTTGTAGTTTATCCTGTCAGTGTGACAGTGATTAGTACTGGATCAGTGACGGGGGTCAAAGGTTAGAGAGAGCCTGAAGCAGCGGCTAATCTGAGCTGTGACTCGAGGGAACAACCGACCAATCAGCTTTCGCTGTTCGCCTCATCTGTTACCATCAACAACAACTACACATCCAGGTCTGCTACTGGTCTAAACTTGTCATCTGGCTGTATAACGATAGGCTGGCACTAACAAAAACAGCTTATGTGTGTATGTATGTATGAAGTATTTCTTTTACATGTGCTGTGCCGCCTGTGCGTGTCATGAGTCATGACTACCGTCACTGATATTCCTAGGCGAGTAGTAGTAGTACTGATTCATTAGTCAGTGGCATACATACCTTCCCCAAGTATATATAGTACAAGTAGTAGGAGTACAGAATTTCTTGAATATCCTTTCGACCAAACCTACCAGTGAACTATAACTACACTTCCTTAGCTTGCTTTCGTTAAATTTCTAGAATATAATAACTTAATATAATATTGTATAACTCAAACGAAGTAACGAACTCTGTAGGAAGACGGTAGACTGACGCAATAGCGTTCGTTTCAGGTCACCTACACGGAATCATGACTCATACCTAATGCAGTTGCGAGGGTTTAGAAACTTTAGGTGAGGGTGTTGGGTACAACCCGTGGTGGATAGACCCTGGACCGTGGTGACTAGACCCCTGTTGGGCACACTTATGAGCAGTGAGCTCTGCGTGAAGCCAAGCCTTCCATGGACTGTGCGTGAGCCGTTGCTCTGCAGGGACTAAAGTCTCAGAGACAATGCGACACTGGTTATAAGTGCAGTGGTCCAGGGTTGCAATTAAACACTCACAGTATTGTCTTCAAGCAGCGGGAGACTGGCTCGTACATGGACATGATTTAGCATGTATCGTTAGTGATCATTAGCGCTGGTAATACTACGATCATGGGTATTAATTTACTAGTGGTATTACACCGTGCATTGTTAATTACATTGTTAATTTTACTACTTGGATATCTGCCTTGAGGGTATGTGATTGCAGTGCTCCTCGTGATTTTGCCCAGATTAAAGATTAGGCAATCAAGTTCAGAATTGTAGTGTGAGATATATGAACACCAACACATTAATTTAAAACCAAATCAATCGCTATCAATGAACTAGATGTGAAAGGTTTTAAAATAAATACAAACATGTTGTAATTGACATTAGGGTCAAATGTAGAAAGGTCAAAGTCTCTGGTCGATGTTACTCCGCACACCCTATTGGAACATCCCACGCCACTATCTATAATCGGTTGATTCTGGCGCACGCCTCGCACCCGCCCCACATTTTCGCCTTTCTTTCTCGCCAATGCAAACATTGAGCTTCAACTTTTCTTTGAAAAACAAATGCAGCACTGAGTGTGGGACTGTGTGGAAGAGACAGTAGAAAAGATATGGAGTACAAACAAATCATTTCTGTGGAACACTTCATGTTTAAACCAATACAAAGTGGCGAGGTACTCTCTGTGAGATGTTGTTGAATCAGCACAGCATGGTTCCTACCTCTCCCGCAACTGCCCCATACGTCACGCTGTTCCGCTATGAACCTCCTATCAGTCCACACACCGTATCGAAAGCTTTTCATATATCTCTCCCTATAAACCCGAGCATGAAATCAACAGCGCGCAGACCTGGTTGAACGCCTCCCTCAGGTCTAATAGCAGCGCCCGTGACAAATCACTTCGGTAAGTTAAGGGTGATCGCTGGCGCCCCCTGGCGATTCGACGCTGAACCATGACTGGCACTCTCTAGCGAACTGACAGCGAAACGCTCACCCAAACACCAACAATTAACGAATAGAAGCCTCCCCCCGGGTCGGACCTCCCCTGGGTCGGCCCCTACTCAAGTTGCTTACATTATCTCTCGATACATCGAAGCGCGTTAAATATGTAATTAAAGACGCCGAAGAGCAACATTGACGCCGCTATAATAGCTGCAGAGGAATAGGAGCATGTAATAGACTGCCGGTCTGCGAGGAGCGTGTCAACGATAAGCTGTAATAGCAAAACGGCTAATTACATTCAATATCATAAAACTATCAGCGGGGGTCGCAGCGGGGAGGTTTAATTGGAAAATGATTAGCACGAGAGCCGGCTGATTGGAAAAACAATGACGCGATATGGAGTTGGCACTTTCAGCCACCGTGGAAGCAAGAAGAAGCAGCACCGTCATCAATTATGGAGATCCAGAATATTACGTTATTAAGAAATTGATGATTTTAAAAAGATATTAAATATTAGAGAATAAGATAAAGCCTGAAGCATGGCAACACTGTAAGTTCACGATTGTTAACGTCTACGTATCCGGTCCATTGACCTGAATTCCAACTTGGAACCGTTGCACAATGCTTATAGATCGTTATCATGTTTGGCAAGACTCACAAATTGTTGTGCCACATAGATTTGAATCTGAGATACTGATCACATCGTTATTTCTCAAAACGACTGTCCAGAAATTTCTCAACATCAGATCCTCCTACTTTAACGATGCGCATTGATTTGTTCATCAATTATTACATACTATGTGTTCTGTGTATACTGTATAGATCAGTACTGTTCCCAACCTGGGGGAATTCTCCTCAGGGGGGAATTTTGACATGAGGTATGTAAAAATCATAATTTTTTTATTTGTGATTTGGTAAAATGTAGAATCATAACTACTATCTTTATTTACACAATATAGCCTATAAATATGTAATGATGATGTTATTTGTACTGTAGAACTATCGAACTCTTTACACTCTTGTGGAATCGATACAAAAATATTTTTTCTCTTTTCCCATGCATATTACTCAGTGAGCACATGCTATTTCTTCCTTCGCAATATTGGCTTTTGATTGCTTTCCTTCTTTCTCTCTATCACTCATTCATGCGTAGAAGATAACAACAGCACAGTATAAGGACAAGTTAATCGCTACTAAACAACACCCCCCCCCCTCCACTCCTCAACAACTCCCTCCGTGCCTTGCCTCCACACAACACCTCCCCCGGAGCTCCCTCCCTGCATGATCCCACTTGACAATGAGCTGCTGACATCATCAGGCAATCGTTTACAAACAGATTTTATTAGGTGCCTGGATTTTCTCTCTCTCTCTCTCTC
>JAQFYQ010002544.1:0-11571 GCA_034694885.1 Buchholzia appendiculata
CTTACAACAAACTAAATTACACACAAAGATTGGCCTCTCTCAATACTCTCACTGATATTTCAATACATCAAGACCAAACTCGAGTGCTATTTCTAGATGTCTCACTCAACACAGTGCGAATAAACGCGAATTGAAGACCAATTATATAAATAATTATCTTCATCATACAAATACACATTAAACATATAATCTACTATACGTGCAATATAATTCAATACAAAACATTACTACATCTAAAATGAGACAGGGCGCAAAACACTTGCTCCCCACGGCGGGCGTCACAATATGTAGAGTCAGTTTACGAGAAGCCTCGTTCTAATTACGGACAACATTTGTTGTCTGAACCGGAAATCGAACCCGGGTCTCCTATCTACGTATCAGGCGCCTTAATCACTATGCCATTCGGAACTCCCGCTCTAGTCGTTCTTGGACGTTATACTTATCGTAAACGTGTTCATTTCGACACCTCCACATTGCGACGAGCAGCACGACCCCAGTGAGTCGTACATTGAACTCATTAGTTCTAAATGTCTCGCATCGAACACCACAGTGATTTTAACTGAATGCCACATGATTCCCATTGGTGCAAATAAATGAAGCCAATCTAAAAACAGCACATTTCTACAAGTAGTTAGGTCACAGCATGCAGAAGACAATTTGTCCACGAAGCTAAAATTCGAAATTAGTTGCATAATAAGATTCTGAAATAAATAACGTTGTAACATGCTTGTAATTTTGGGATGCGATTCAATGGCGATCGTTTCACTTCAGTTTATGTAAGAAATGGCAAGGGATGTCATGTTGTCTAACCGCTTGAATAATAGCTGTAAAATTTGTATATCATATCTACCATGGTGAATTGAAATTCAGATATAACACATAGAGACCAACCTGGTAGAAGCGACACTCTGTGACGGCTGTGTAGGCGGACGGAGCGTCGAAGTAGAGGTCACATAATCCAGGTCTGACATTGAATCCCTGACACAATTCATTGTGTTCACATTGCAGTCCACATTCAAAACTGGATCGTGATTTGATGGATAGATTCCACAGACTGGTGGCACACTGATCCACACGGAGTAAAGTCAGCTTCTCGTACACAGAACCAGACTCAGACATCGACACACAGCAGATGGGCGAGATGAGACAGCAGAGAAAGATGGAAACTTTTCGTACCGTCATTTTGAGTGAGCAGTATTCCTGTTTTATTATCAGTTTTCAGAGCAATCCGTACGTGAATCCTAAGTCCTCAGTTCTTTGAAGTTAACAATATTCAGCTCGTGCCAAATCAATTGAATTGCGACTGCTCATTTTGAACCTTAAGTTTATCGTAAATATTTCAATCTAAAACAATCAACATTTCTAATCAAACAGAGGGATATGGGCAGAAATATTTGATCACGTGCTTTATAAAATGAAAAGCAGTATGTTTCAGTTTTTGTCTATGTATTTCAGTCCAGTAATCCCTGCACAAATTAATTCAATTCTTAATCACAAGATTAGTTAAAGATTCTACTGCGTCAAACGATTCAAGCAAGATATTTCTCGATTTAGACAACTGTAAAGAGTTTGAACAACTTAGTTGATCATTGATCTTCCGCTATTAGCTTGACTAAAATGTCAAACCTCTTTGCATTTTATCTCTAAGATGTTTACACAGATGAATTCGTCTTTGATTCAGGTAGGCGAAACACAAGCGTAATAATATTTATGTCTCCCGTTAGTCTGTGCTCAAAATAACTATACAAGATTAGCCGAGTTTCTGTCAGTGAAGGAACGACGTACTGTAGGGTATGGCGCAGCTATGGTCCCTTCTATTGTTCTCTGTGTTGCGCGTCTACGGTCCCTGGAGGTGTGGGGGCGAGGTGTGCATGGGGTCGGCATCCAATAAACCGAGGACCAGAGCATGCGAACGTTCAAAATAAAGTTGAAAATACACTACAGCGAAATAACGTTAAATTTCACTCATTTCAGCGTTATAATATTTATTTATTTCACCAAAATCATTGTTAGCAGAATTCAAATACGGTATACAAAAAACGAACAAACAGAGATAAACCGTCTCACATACCAGCACATACCATTTGCATGAATTACAAAATGTCTGTATATACATGAACATTCGTTATAATATAAAACTGAATAACGGCATACAATCAACATAATATTTGAATTTAACTCCAATAAAAACTTTAGTTGTCATCAGCTCTAATCACGTGGCTCATAGCCTTCAAATACTCGTAGACCATGATGTCATTCATGAGAAATGGAAACATACTTGCGTTTCCCCCAACAACTCACAAACATCCAGCCAGCACGTCTACTGAAATCCAACTTCGTCTCGAAGATTTTTAGTTCCAGATCTTCGTAGACTTTCAAACGAAGTTTAGCTGACCGACCAGCATTGAGCTGGATTTGCCGACATTGAACTTCATACTGACTCTTCTGGAACCAGTTCAGAAATGTACGGATGCTGGGATGCGGGAGCCCGAAGGAGTATTTGGTTGAATTGTGGTAGCCATCCGCTACGGACGTCGTCCGTGGTCCGGTGTTATCGTAGTGGGACCAAATGGATACAGCAATAGGTCCTGCTATCCATGCTCTCTCGAAATGCGCACTAAATGACGCCATTTTTGAATCGATGACGTCATTTCCCGTACTCGAATTTCAAGTCAACACCGGACCACGCTAGAGGCAAAAATGCCACTGGGATCATTGTCAAGGCCATGATTCGTCTGATCCAATCCTTAACTTAAGGAGGATTGCCAGAGGTGTACTCTGGTCTCAGTCCGACATCAGCAACATGCCTCATAAGAGCCTGCCGGAAATTGAACGTGCATCCTTTGACAGTTGATTCAGAAAAAGTCGACTGAATACCGGAGATAGCAGCGACTTCGAAATCAGTCAGGAAAATGTGTGAACCAGCGTTGCCGAAACGACGGACAAGTTCATTGCGTATTGTCATGAACAGGTCGTCGTGAGTTTTTCGTGTTTCATCGGGAAGTAGCGCCCAGACAAGCGGCATGCTCTCTCCACGGTAGAAACCATTGATCGTGTATAGCTCATGGCAACTTTTGGGTGCCATTTCTTAAATGCCATTACATATGATACTGTGAATTGTAGAGAACGTTCAGCTCCGTTTCGGCGGAGAATATCTGTAGCTTACCTTCCTGCCCTCAGTACAGCATGAACCGCTCATTAAAGTTGGAATCATCCTCGGTCACACTGTTTCCAGTTGAAAGGATCATGAACTGGCACGTGATTCGGGATTCTCCTTGCTGCAAGCTCCGTCTCACTGCGGTGAATGGAGGAAATTCGGCTGTTATTTCCTTTTGCTCATCTGAAGTTTTGAAATGCTTTGGAATTGTATTAAGAGTGTCCGAATGCACTTCTCTCGGTCTTTCCCCCGATGTACTGAATGTCAGCTCGCATCTGTCGGTCCAAGTCCAAAGCTTCAATGGACGTTATCGGAACGGGCCTGCAGTCTGGATGGTGATCACCTTCCGGATGCTTGATGCCAGTTATTCGGTCGTTGTTGACTGTGATATGGATCTGGTCTTGCAGGAAGCACCTGAGTATTTCTCCCCAGTCCTCTTATGAAATTTGTACGCAAACCCACAGCTCTGCTCACTCTTACTATCAACAAATTACTATCAACACAGTTTGTGCAAGGAATCGCGAACGAACAAATGTAGTTACTAGACGTAAATCGTAATAGACGCCACACGGTACATTACAAAAGTGGAAAACAACATTTATATCCAAAGTGTAATCTCATAGTAACGTAACTTTTTGAAAATAAATAAACTCGTAATAATCTCTGCTTCTTATTTTTTATATTTAAGATAATAAAACATTTGCTTATTTTTATTTATTTAAAATTTTATCCACATACAATAAATTTGCAATGCAACACAAAAGCAATGAACAATAAAAAAGAAATTTGTTCCAATTAAAAATATTATCAAATAATGAGTTTGATAAATCAACATTTATTTAATGTAATAACAATATCATACTAAAATATTACATTCCTACATAAATTAGAATAAGCTTTTGATATAAAACATTAACCCTAAGATATAATACCAATAATTAAAATTGGACAAATAACAGTTAACAATCACAATTATTATTATGATAAAAGAAGTTGTCTATAATGTCTAATCATTTATTGAATCTCATAACTGACGTCAACGTTAAAATTAACAGTGATGTAGTCAAGACATTTTTTCCAAGGCCAAGGCAAGGCATTTTTTTCAAGGCCGAGGAGGTATGCATGCATTCTGTAAGGGTCAAGACGATGCAAGACATTCTTTCTAAAGGTAGATAAATGATTATGCATTATTTGTCTCCAAAAATGCTTTTTATATAGGCCTATCTCAATTTAAGTAGTTATATTTACTGTACTTATTAGACATGCAAATTCAATTAAATTAAGACAAATACAACTGTATATGTAATATTAGAAAATGGACACACTTGTGGCACATAGTCTGATAGTGAGATATGAGCAGCAACGGAAATACATAAATTTTGTAAAGTGTTTACTATAATACAGCCTGGTTTAATAGTGTGTGAAGCCTAGCAACTCATGAATAGTTACAGATTTACATCTTAAATTGATTTTTACAATAGTTTATATCGTACAAGGCATGGTTTTCAGCTAATTTTCAGCACATTTTATAACATTTGGTCTTTTTAAAAGCCTTAAAATGTATAAATGCATTTAAATAGTCAATGCAGTTTTCTCAAGGCCAAGGCAAGGCAAGGCATTGCTCATCCAGATAAATCAGATATAACATTGCAGATAAAACAAGAAGGACATTAATTTTGAAGATTTGTTTATCACAATTCGAGACGCGCTTCTCGTTGACATGGTTTCCTCGCTGGTTGTATTTTCAACATTGGAAACTTTGGCGTCGACGCGTGCACCCCTCACTGAACACACTGGCCGAAGAGCAGATCAAAGGAAGGGACCGTAGACACCATTCTCGTATTAGTCTAGAAGTGTGAAAGGGACCATACCTTCGCATAATCCAGATCTAGTTTACTTTGAATCTTCACCTCTTCACCCCCCCCCCTCCCTGTTCCCACTTCATGTGCTTAATGAGGAAGATGACAAACGATCGAGATATTTAGGTCGACAGTCACATCGGAAGGGGGGCGGGAGAAGGGAGGGTAACAGTCAACAGGGGGGAGGGGTAAGAGGCACGGCATCCATTAGCCAGTGGTCTAATTCGTTTAGCTATAGAAGCACTAATGACCCATACACATACAGCTTTAATGAAGTTAACAAATGAACTCTTTTCCATTTCCATAATACAGATCCCAATTAAGCATTGTTAAGTGAGCAACACTGTGGAATCAGAAGTTTTTAAATTCCTCCACAAATCGGTCTGAAAACGATCTTGATCAACAACTAAACTTATCTGGTTCAACCATGAACAGGATTTTAATCAACTACGAAAGGAATTTTGATTAACTACAAAAATTACCTTGATTAACTATGAAAAAGATCTCGATCAACTACGAAAGTGATCTCGATCAACTACGAAAGTGAGGACACACCATCTCCACAATTCAAATTCAATTAAAAATATTGAAATAAGACTCTGATATAAAGCGTTGAATCAACGGTAGATTCAAACTAGTTCGCAATTCTTTCGGCCTTCAAAAGTAGCCTATAAATTTTCAACAAAATTTGTCTTCCAGTACTCACTAGACTATAATCTAAATAGACACATTTTCTCTCTGTCGAATGTTCTGGTGTTAAATTCAGCAAATTTTCAAAATCGCTTGAATAATCTTCTCCCCATATATGAATTATTCCATTCTTGCTATACCGTGATAATCAGATCAAAAAATTGTGATAAAAATTTAATTATCTGTAATTAATCACTTAAGATTTAAATAGTGATACACAACAATGTTATAATTTCAAGCCCATCAGCTCCAACTGCACATTAAAATCACATTTTCTAGATGCATGTTTACATTCCAAATAACCTACAAATAACCGACGGTTTTATGCAAGGCTATTTAAATAAAAATTTAAGCCTCTGTTTCAAAATATGCCTGAATTTAGCACCAAAAAAATAACAGTAGTTTTACTGCCGAATCGGTTCATAAAACAAGTACATCAGTTTGTCGCTGCGTAGTTTACAAAAAAACTCAAAGAAAATGAAAAAAATTCACGATTACAATTTGTAGCGCAAAATCACAAAAAATGATTTGAAGTCAATACACTGTACACCTAATTACATGACAACAACAATGTTGACACAGAATTTGGTGCAAATAGTTGTTTAAGGCTACAACAACTATTTATCTCCAATGATAATCCTACATAGATGTTAGTTATTTTAAAAATCTACAGGGCAACAACAACGTTGCACTAAGAAAAAAGTTAAATAACAACAGCACAAAAAGGCATCATTTAAACCTATTAAAAATACAGCACTTGTCAGGTTTAAAAACCGAATAAAGTAGAACAAAGGCACACCAAAAAAGTAATTTGACAAAAATTGCCCAATTATTTTTAACCTTAAATCACCTTGCCTTAGTTTGACATATTTTATATACTTTAATATGTGCAAAGAGGTCATCAGAGTAATGAACTTTTCTCTAAGAATTAATGAAAGTAAACAAAGTAAAAGAGACATTTCAAAGAGAGTCAAAGAAACATTTCTTCAAATAATACTAATTGGATTGTTGCATAGCACCCTCCTCCACTTCAATTTTCAGGCTTAACCAAACATCACGTGTACCTCAAATTTTCTCTTATTAGTATCTCAACATCGGTAAATACAAGGACTTGTACTACAAAAAGTATTTAGCGTTTGTACAGCATCTCTCTACATTGGACAACATTTGAACATAGAAAACAATTCACAATTATAACTGCAAGATCAGCATAAGTATTTTAATACGCTTACCTTGGCCCAGTCGATGATTTTGTCCTTTATAACATGCTTAATGGCAACCTAATCACAGAATAAAACGAACACAATTAATGAATATATGAACCAATGGTAGTATTCAATTTATTTCTTTCTAAGTTGCTCCAAAATTCAAATTAACAATACCAAACTAATACCTAAAATTAATAGAGAACCACACTAAACAAATTTACATAATTATTGCTAAATGTAGGCCTAGACAAACGAAGCAAAATTAGAAACTACAGTATGTTTTTTAAATGCCACAATTATATAGGAACGTCATATACTATTCTTATAGAAAATTAGAAACTAGAATTATTTAGCGATGTTACTAGCACAACCGGTAGCTCGGGTCCTTAGGTGAAGTTATCCTTAACTTTTGAAAATTCGGTCTTTGTGTGATGTTGCTACCAAAGCTAGCTGCTCGTCTTTGAGCAACGGAATTATTATTATGCTAATACTAATGTCAGCCAGTCCTTGCATGAGGTAACCTCGTTCGCTTTCATTGTACAACAGAGTTACAAATTTCAGCAAAGTGGGTTATTGTCTGATAATGCAACCACTACACTTCGAGCATTCGAAGCTCCTCGAATCTTGAATTTAATAATTGATTTGAAGCTGTTCAGTGAGAACTAGATAATTACAAAAAAATTATATAATAAGAGCCTATATAATTCCTCAAAATACAACAATTCATATAATCACGACACCTAGGCAACTCCCTTCCACTCTATGGTCCTCCTTCCTCTGCATCCAACTCGCAATTACTTACTTCAATACAAATTTCATCCAAGACTTTTTGCATAATTACTTTAAATTTTAATTTATTCACTCATTTAAATAACTATCCAGTCCAAAATCAATGTCAGCACACTACATGGAATGAGTACTTACTAGAGCTCCATCCGAATGCCGGACCCCCGCGTAGACCGTGCCGAAGCCCCCGGTGCCCAGAGCACTGTCCACCGAATACCGGTCCTCCAATCTCACCTCACTCGCTTGTCCTAAACAGGTACAACAAACAAGTTCAGTGAGTAGCTGACCTTCACAGTCATGTACAATAGTGTCATTAAATAACAAAATATAAGTACAGCATAGTATGGACCTATTTCAATTGAGAAACGATTAAACCTCCAACATTGAACAATTTCTTACTTTGACTGAGAAAAGATTGATATCTTATCTTCAGATTATATAAACACATGAAACTGCATCCACAATGTTTTTTAATGTACTCAAAAACAGTTTCATATTAAAGCAAATAAAAAGCACAACATAATAACTTTGGCACATAAACAAATAAAAATTGATAGCAAAATGTTGGAAATTAAAATCATAACATAAAGTATGTAAACAATGACAAACATAATATTAAAAAATGTTTGATGAATATCTATAAAAATAAAATAAATATCATATAAAATATTACATCAAAACATCTATCAAAACAAATTATTCCAAATAGAATATTGAACGAAAACAGTTTTAATACAAACAGTCTGACATGACAGAATGGGATGCCGCCAAAATAAAATATTCCTGATAAAGTATTTTGTGTACGTATGAAAAACCTTCATATACAACAGTCAAAACTAACCAAACAATTTAACAATTTGGAGACTATAATCTGTGTGCTCAATTATAATTATGCGCAATATCGATGACGGTTACTTGCAAGTTTTAAAAATGCCACTATTCATAAAATAGATGCGACTGCTGTGAAAATGAAATACTATATTAACAAAAAAGAAATATGCTGCAACCAGAAGTCAATACGACAATAGCAATACAATACGACTAGAACCCAGAGACGAAAGAAAACCAGTAATAACGGCGTAGATAGAAAGAAATACACACCATTTTAACTTGGATGCGCCACACATAAATCTTGCACAAAACAAGAGCAACTTTGTGCACAAAATAATTGCGCCGCGCTAGTGTGTACATGGTGTGTACACAGTCTCACAGACAAAAAGAGACTAGGCTTCTGCAACTGCCTCGCTGCTACTGCTACATACAGTCACTACATACAGCCAGTCAGCTACAGAGTTTTCTAAAACAAGGTCAATGTTGTTAGAAAACGACTACGCCTGAGTATCGTCTTTGTACAGAGCTGCTTATCACGACAGCACTTGAACGTTAGAACTGCTGACTCATCCCCAAGTCATATGACTCCAGCTTGATTGTATTCAATTGACATTCCAAGAGTTCAATGTATGGCGTCGGTGCATTCCGGTCATTGGTCAGTTGTAAACAACAGAACTGGTCGATACAGCCTCAAATTTGGTGCAATACAACTTCACCTATCGTCGCAATGGCACACTTAAAGCATTCCATGTCAACAATAACGTTCTATTATTGATCTAGTTTTAAAACATGGCACAGAAGTTCAAGAAGAAGCCAATCAGATCGTTTAGCTTGAAATAGTTGCTTTAATCAACAAATATCTGATATTCCTGCATTGTAAATGAATACATCCATTTTTGATTGACGCTTCGAAAATGCAGCTGATCTACTGTATATCGGCTACGAATAATGTCAACGGTTTTGTTGACATTGATCATTCAAAGTTAAATATATCAATCTTTTTTTAATCTTATAACAGAAAAAATAATAGAAAAAGCAACTGATATTTATCATAAATTTCCTATAATTATGATTTTCTATTAAATCAAATCACCCTCCACCTTTTGTTTGCCAGTATTTCTGCTATATCTGGTATTGAACAGAATTAATTAATCTACAGTTTCAAATAAGCCCACGTGATTGTAATCCAATCACCCGGAAAGATGTGACAATAGAACGACCCAACGGCTTTCCAGGCGAGCAGGAAGAAGTCAGACAAGCGATGATATTATCTATCAAATCTCCAATCATAATCAGTCTCTCTCTCTCTCTCTCTCTCTCTCTCTCTCTCTAGCAGGCTAGGTATTAGTTGTCAACGTTGACTAGATGCTAATCAACTACAGTCACATGACCAGCCATCTCATCATGTGACTTCTATCAGATCACGTGACTGGAAACTTTGTGACAGGGAATCAAGTTTAGATGGACAATAGACGACAGAACACGGAATCATCTTTCCATCAAACTCCAGTTGCAGGCCGCTTGGAAGAGAATGATTGCAAGAAGAGACATATCAATTAGAGGTTGAGGAGTCGGATTTAGCTGTCACTATACATTAGAGAAGTGCATTACGCCAGTTCAATTATACCGACGACCAGAATGGTCTGCTTAATGCCACTTTTGGAGCGGGGGGGGAGGGGTGGAGGTGATATGATCGGACAGGTGAATCCGGACCTGGTCCGCTACGGTACAAGCTAGGTGGAACTTTTATTAGAATTGTCCACTTTGGAGTTTGGATCTGGAAATGTCAGAAAGTCATAATTGACCTTTTAGTGCTTTCAGCCACCACTAAATCGAAGAATCCTAAGATATTTTAAACCAGCAGCTGGTTTGTTATATAAGCCAAAAAAAGATTCGCAGATAAAGACAATTCAATTATAGGCCTTTGACCACTGAGTATTGATATATCCGCTTAGCTAGATAATGTTCAGGAAGCAGCAGTTAATGGAGCACAGAAAGGCCCTACACAAGTATTATTGACCACTGGTATTTATTGCAGTAAAATGCCTTCTGATAGGATCACTGAATTTTTATTAATTACTAGTACCTTAACATTATTTCAGGTTTTCATAATTTAACGTAAAAAACAGGCTAACGTTGTACTACTGGAAATAAAAATAAAGGAGCGTCAATAAAAATAGACGTCATCAAAAAATATTCTCCATTTTTCTGCAATCATTTGCTGACTCACTGTAAATGACATTTCTATACATTTACAATATCATATAAAGATATTGCCAATATCATAGATATTTATAATATTATAGATATTTACAATATTGTAACGCTCAAGTGATATTTACATAAAGTTCAGCGTCATCTTCAACATTTGACATCTATGTTGTCTGTTGTCATTACAAACTTGTTATTGTATCAGGATAAGACGCAATTAAGTTTTCTCTTTCTTTGAGCGGGAACACCGCCCATCATACGGCGCGTTTCGTGTTGATCAACAACAGTACACTTATGAATATGCTTTACAATGCGGTTTTTATTTCCATGAATCAATGATATTACCGTAGCTCTTCCAGCCAAATACATCTCATTGCTCGTCTTGACCAGCAAATGGAAGAACATGACCAGCTCGGCCTCACTGAACCCGGTGCACATTAACATTTGAGCATACACATGAATTCACAATTGCCTCATTGAAAACAGTCATAGTAAAACAGCTAAATAATTGTTCAAAAATAGAACGTAAAAGAATATATTAATAATTCGAGCAATCAACAGTATAAGCCAGTTGTATAGATGTGCATTATTACACTCTGATAAATACTTCTATAATAATTATTATTACTAAAATAATAATAAAACATCGGCGTCTAACTAAGCATCTTCGTTAATAGCACACCTTTAAAAGCAACCGGTTGTAATACAGCACTTTTCGAAACGTCAATGACAATAAAGTATTTCAGCTGCCATGTTTCAATTTCATAACGTACTTTAAACCTATGATCAAACGGACGGGAGAGGGAGAGGGAGAGAGAGAGAGAGAGAG
>JAQFYQ010002545.1:0-11569 GCA_034694885.1 Buchholzia appendiculata
TGACAAATTCCCCATTTACCGCGGTAATGGGGAGACGGACCGCGGTATTACCGCGGTAATGGGGAGCCAACTTGTACTCGCCCCGCGGGGTGGGGTGGTAATGGGTTGAAAAAAGTCTACGCGGGGCGGTAATGGGGAGCCATGTCCAACCCGATGTCACTCTCTAGTTCAGATCTCTCTGTGAATTGGTTCCAGCAGCTGGTTCAGTCCAAATCAATGAGCGACTCATTCTATACGGTTGTTAGATGTGTGGATTTGACGCGTCGTAAGGTTTGCACCCGACACGCTTTTATCTAATAGATTGCTATCGATAAGCTCCACCCATTTCCAAGACAGCAGTGTAATCCAGTAATCACACGGCTCCTCGGTCGTCCTCTTCTAGTGTGCCTTTCGACTGTCGTGACCTTGTGCCGATACCCCCCCCCCAATCAATGATTTACCCTATTGGCGAATAAATCTGCACGGATTTAAACCTGTTGAATGCTTTGGCGATTCACTTGTTTGATCGAAGCATATTAAATTAAAATATAGAATTAATTGCAGGTATGTTGTGGTAATTCATTTTAATCGAATGTGAAGGCGAATGTTTTATACTCCATTTTTGATTCTCTCTAACTTCAAAAAAATATATTCGCAATAAACTGTCTTTTAAATGTGTCTGAAAATGAATTTTTTTTTACTGATACATCATCTGTTGATATATTATGCATAATTAACTTGGTTCATTGATGTATTGGACTCTAAAACTATGAAACGTGTAGGTTTGGCTGTTTGGATGACAAAGAAAACAGCTACTTGGCGTTAATGAAAGACTTGAATCACTCGGTCAATGACGAACGTCATAACGCTGACCAGCAAAGAACTTACTCAAGAACGGACTCCAGACGTGCGGAAAAACATTTAAGTATGTTCTAACGTTTGTAACGACGTATTGTTCGCTTCACGCGCTGTGCTTTCTGTTTTGTCAAGCAAATGGTTTGGATAGTTATCAATAGAGATTTCTCAGCGCATTTACTTGCCTGCAGTAGTTTTAATGAATAATCTTGTTTTGCTTTTAAATGAAAAAGAATTAAAAATGACATTTGAACGGAATGATACAATATGAGTGCACGGACACGGCGCAATGGAAATGCTACATAGAGAGAAGAATTAATGTTTCATGCGTAGCTGTTTTTATTTCAGACTCACCGACAAGTGAGGGAGAAGAAATACTGCCGACACCAGATGAAGCAAATACTACGCTTCACAGTCATGAAACGACGCGAAATAATTCATCACATAAAAACAATGGAATAAATACAACTCATAAAAGCAACGGAGTAAATGCATGTCATGAAAGAAATGGACTGAAAGCTCCACTGAAAAGAAATGGAATAAATACACTGCCTAAAAGCAATGGAATAAAAGCAGATATTACATCACCTAAAAGCAATGGAGACAATACTCCATTGCATAAAAGCAATGGAGTAAATACATCGCATAAAAACGATAGGTCAAATACATCACCTAAAATCAATGGCGTCAATACATTTCACAAAAGCAATGGAATAGCGACATTTAGTAAACGCAATGGAGAGAATACATTAAATTCTACTAAAACAAATGGAGTAACTACATGGCATGAAAGCATTGGAGTAAACACATCGCTCAAGAGTAATGGAGTGAACAATTTACCGCAGCGGCGACGGCGGCCCGTGGAAGGAAAGTTTGCAGCCATCAATGGATTCTGGTTAACTCAACATGACTCCAATCAATCTAGTCACCTTGAAGGTAAAATATGAATTAAACAAATAAGAGTATAAATAAATATAATTTAGTATTTATATTCTGCTCTAAACTGTTACTGAAACAATCCTTAATGTGAAGTGTTAACGTGTAAATTTATATTGTAAATTGTTAATGCTTAAATTAAATTGTTATTGTAAATTGTTAATGTAAATTGTAAATGTAAATAATCATTGTTATTGTAAATTGTTATTGTACATTGTTAATATAAAACTGTTAATGTAAATTACTAATATAAATTATTAATGTAAATTTTGAATGTAAATTGTTAATGTAAATTATTAATGTAAATGGCTAATGTTAATTGTTAATGCACAACTGTTTGCTATGCACTGTTACTTGCAAACTTCCACCAGGCTGGCATCGACGCAAGTTGCTGTTAGCATGAGATAAACTTGACTGATTATTTTCAAATTTCAGTACAAGTTACAGGGTTGTTCAGAAAAACGACTGAACATAACTGTATAAATTCCTTCGTATACATACATGGTTCTCCTATATATTGTTACAGTTTCTTTGTTTTGTGGTGAAAATTCTACTTTAAGCAGAATTAAGTTGCAATATGGAAATAGAGATGTAATGATACTTAAAAATATACTGTGACTGCTAGAGGAGTGGAGGTGGGGCACTGTTAGTTCAACAAATTTAATTTACATACTAATGTTGTTATAATACCGTGGTCTAATTCCGTGGTATAATTCTCGGCTGTGGCTATTTCAATTCTGCCCCTATGATGTGTAGTTTCAATTTCTTTCGATTAATCTATAATTAAAATTAGAGAAACGGTGAAAATAATAAATACCTTCTAAAGTTAAACATTTATAATAATTCATTTGAGAATATATTTAAAATGTTTGTCATATTTGCAGGAAAACTAACTTTAAAGAAATTCTGCGTTAAATCTGTTTTGTTTGTCAGCTGTATCTGTTTTGTTTGTGATTATCAGCAGAACGAGAACGGGAACGCGAAAATGACTGAGTCCGTTTGACCCAACAGACAATGTTTAACCTCCGTTCACACTTTGAGATCTTTCGCTTATCGGTCCTGCGGCTCGACAATCGCACGGCTGTTTTGCTGATTACTTTCTACATTTATTTACACTGAACATGTATAGCCTCAGACGAAATCTTTGACTGGACCAAAATCTTTGGCGTTCGCCTGAATTACACGACGAGAGACCGGTCTCTTCATCCCTCCCCCGTCTCAACCCGTCCCAGGACTGCTATGTCAATGCTAAAGGAGGGGGGAGTAGGGTACTTTATTAATTGATGCTCACACCATTTGTAGACCCAAACTGGAGTAGCTATGCCATATGCGAACAATTTTGAAGGGGGCGTGTCCCACCGCTTCTCTGTGTTATTTATTTATTTAATTTGTTATGGTCGTGAGGCTCCATCGTTCTCTCCAGAAACAACTGAGGATTCTCCAGGAAAATCTATAACTGAAAGATTTAGTTCTGCTTCTTATCAGCCGTTGTTGTACATCCTATCTCGTTTCCACACTATCTATTCAGCTTCATAAACAAACTTCCTAAAGTCAAAATGGCCTCATGTAAAGTTGCATGATTTTAAAACTTGTAAATTTAAATAATTATTGCTATTCATTGTTTAGACAATTCGTGTTTGTTTTACTATAAGAGATTCATAAAACTAAAACTGATATCGACAATGCGAACAAAAGTGAATGAAACCTTATCTCCTTTCTTGCCTCCGAAGTCCGAACATTGTATTTCAAATCCAAAACTTGCAGTTGTAAATAATTACGTATTTTCGTTCGCTTTGCTTGTTGTTTTTAACCATGTGCGATTCTTTTAGGTAATTTATTTGTATCTTGCTCATTTTTATTGCAAAGTGAAGAACTGCAAGAAGGTTCGGTGCTGAAGTTATTGTCGGAATTTGGTGCTAAGTCCTCATGAATCTGCAGTTAAGTATTACTAAGAAATATAACCCTGCTGCGTCCACTGCCGATAAATCTCTGTAGGCAGATATGCAATATATTTCAATTAGATATTAACAGTGGTATACTGCGGGTATACTGTCGAATTTGCAGTGGGTATACGCTCTGTATAAAGTGGGTATACTGTGCTTACTAATAATTTGCAGTGAGTATACCCGCGTATACCCTCGACTACACCACTGGATATTAATCGATATCAGTTAGATATTAATCTTCCCGTTGGAATAATTAAATAATAAACGTATAGGGCCTATTGATTGCACTGTTGATGTGTTTAATCATATCTCTGATTGCAGGTTATTGCTATAAAACAACGTGACTGCAGTACGCCGATTTCAAGATAGACCTGCATTGTTTAATGTTTCATCGATTACAGCGTGTTTAGTGATTTTATGCAGCAGCTGTTACCCCACACATAGTAGAATTCGACATGTTGCAACATCTTGTTTTGTTCACATTTATATAGTCAATGCCCATCGTATCATGGTCTTCGTTATCAGTCATCATTATCGTCATTGTCATTGACATCATTGTCCTCGTAGTCGTCGTCATCATCATCATCATTATAATCATCGTCATCGTCGTCGTCAAATCATTATCATAAAATTCCCCCCACCCACCCACTTGGAGCTTCGTCCAATGTATGGAAAGAGGGAGTATCGCTAAAGTCTATCAATTCTTATTATTATAACTATTATTCTACAGTCATTATGAAAAGCGTCGTTATGATGATTTGTCTTTTAAGTTCATTATTGCTCAGTGGTAATACTAGGCCTTCAGAGTAATGCTAAAACTGCCCTCAGAAGATGATATTAGGCCTACATTGTCTCTGGATATACCATATAATCCCAGTTTTTCCCTTCAATCCAACAGAATATTAAAAAAGAAATATTACGTAATTGCTTGTATCTCGATAAGCTATGTGAATACACTCACAATTCCGATTACTGTATATATTGGTGAATATAAACTCGTTTCTGGTTGATGCGCCTAACATGGCACAGAAAGTTATTTGATCGTACACGGAAAAACCATGTCCATAACCCAAGCTTATTCAAAAACAAACGAGCATATTCGTTGCAACCAGTACTCGAATTACGGGGATCCTGGGGGGGGGGCGGCCCCCTACTTATCCCGGAGGCTCCCTATTATTGTGAAAGCGTGCTTTGGGCCCCTACTTCTTTAAATGTTGGACCGTCGCCAACCCCTCGATACGGTCGTCAGAAAATTTTGATCCCCTTACTTATTTTGAAGTAATTCGAGCACTGGTTACAACAATACAAATAAGCAACGAATGCCATACCAATTAGTGCTTTATGCAATAACAAACGTATATTTTTAGATAGGCCTACAGTTTCGAGTACGTACGTGTTTCGAGCTGGGTTAAGTGTTGGTAAGGTCAAGATTATGTTTTATTGGATCTCATAAACATGAAACAGTTTAATTAAATACAATCTGGCCTAAATACCAGAAATTGTGCACATTCACAAATACACAGATAAATGCATTTCATCGCAATAGAAATTGTAAGCATACGCTTACAATTGACGCCATGTTGACGCCATGGCAGAATCTTACTAAACTTTAGGCCCATGAGATAAGTGAGCCAGGATTGGGTACTTACCGGATGCAATAATGTCACGTGGCCGCAGTTGAGTGCGCATGCGCATGACTTAGTTTTTCTACGGGTACAACCGTACCCCCGTACAAACAACAGTACAGCAACGGCAGAACATGCAATGTAAGAAATATATTAAATACACATATCAACACTGAACGGTTTAGTATCACAAATCCAACAATAAAAACAAACATCCAAAACTTAGCAAATCTAAGAATAGAAACGGTGAAAGATCGCCTTAAAACGTATCAAACAGTCAACTCCAATCATAAGCGGCATGGGGGTTAACCATAAGGGGCTTAGGGGGGGGGGAGGTTAAGCATCAGGGGCTTGGGGACTGACCATTCCCAAATATTTGACAGAAATATATAACTGTAAAGAATCTCCTCCATCCCTCGTCAAATCAAAAGGTTGGAAAAATCCATTCCGCCCTTCGTCAAACCATTCCCACCACCCCTTTCACTCCCGAATAAAAATTCTGTCGCCGGCTATTGTTCTAATCAAATACAGAAAAGTCAAATAGGTGGATACACCGTCATGACTAGAATAAACATGAACAGTATACGCAGTTAAACAATGAACAGTCAGATGAAGACATTATCTGTAATATAATTGTTCGGCGATTACAATTACATCCGGTGTCCATGCCGGTCATAAGTTGCCACTGTGTAGTTTCACTATATCAGTTAAACTTAAAAACCACTTAGAATAACAGTTTTAAACCAAATTTCGCATTACCAGTCTCTTTGCACAACATCCCATGCTACAGCCAAACACCTTCTTTATCTCCTCCATTCTTCATATATAACACATACTTGCTTAATCAATCTAGTACAGCGTGCCGAGTCCTCTACTCTACATCATCTATGTCAACGACGTGCCTGTCAAGCCTGAACACAAGTGCCAGGTGGGCCAGTTCGCTGACGACCTCAGCCTCTGGTCCACCTCAAAATCAAGGGAACACAACTACTTCAGGCTGCAGCGCACGCTCGGAGACATAGAGGCATGGTGTACGAGATGGAGGATACGGCTCAACGCTGCCAAGACCCAGCTCGTCAGCTTCAGAGCGACCGCGAAGAAGAGACGGCAGAGAAAGACAGCTCACATGACGGTGAAAAACCTGAAACTGTCCGGCCAGATCATCAAGGAGCAGACGACGATGACAGTCCTCGGAGTGATCTTCGATCAGAGACTCAGCTACGGCCAACACTGCAAAGACAGAGCAGCAAAGGCCGTGCAGAGAGTCAACCTGATGAGGATGCTCCGAGGGCAAACCTGGGGAGCAAGCAAGAGGACTCTACTGCACCTGTACAAACAGTACGTACGTCCGGTACTGGAGTACGGTGCAGTATGCTCAGCTGATGCAAAGCCGTGCCACATCCGAAGGCTTCAACTCGTCCAGAACAAGGCGCTGAGGACGATCCTGAGACAGCCGTGGAGAACAAAGACGTCGGACCTCCACCAGATGGCAGCCTTGGAGATGGTAGCACCACGACTTCGAAGACTCCAGGAAGCATCAGTCGACAGGTTCGGGACTTCCAAGGCAATGGAGAGCCTGAGACTGCAGGAGACACTGCTGGGGTGAGCCGTACATGCTCGTCCATCACGTCCGCGCCGGGTGCAGATCAACTCAGCACCTGCTGCAAATCACGTCCGCGCCCGCTCGTCAACTAGTCGCTCGTCAACTCCAGTCACTCCCAGAGTGACGACAAGCTACGGGAGGCCTGAAGTGAGACACATAGTCTCAGAAACAGGCCCACCCCCTCTCCTCCTCCAGGGGGAGAGTGGAAACCACACTCAACCAGCAATCTAGTACTTCTTTGAAGTTCTTTCAATACCGTCTCAACCAAGACTTTCTTCACATCGACAATAATTAATATTTCTCCGTCTGTGGCCGCGTCCTTCCAACTAATCTTCTTCATCTTTCTCCATGTTCATTTATACTTTATTTCTAATTGCAAACCTTCATCTTGTTTACTGTAAATTTTCACAGGCATATAATAATACATCAAAATGGCATGAAAACCCGAACAGAACAATGGAATAAAAAATCAGAGCAGTACAATGGCATGAAAACCCGAACAGCACAATGGCATGAAAACCCGAACAGTAAAATAGCATGAAAACCCGAACAGTAAAATAGCATGAAAACCCGAAAGTACAATGGCATGAAAAGTCGAACAGTACAATGGCATGAAAACACGAATCTGACACAGGAATACATGGTCATTCTCTGGTTTTGCCACGCGACTGATCATCATTTCAAGATGTCTCCGATAGACTATATTATATATTCAGCTTCTCAGCAGTTACTGTAGTAGCAGCAGGTGCTACTACTATTTTTGCTGTTACTATTCCTGCTGCTACTGATTTTTTCTGTTGCTACTGCTTATTATGCTCTGATGCTGCTACTACTCCCGCTGCTGCTGTTACTACTGCTTGTGCCTCTGCTGCTGCTGGTGGTGGTGGTGCTGCTGTTGTTGCTGCTGTTGCTGCTACTGCTGTTGCTGCTGCAGTCAAGCGCAGTACTACTAAGGTCTTGACTCTAGCAAAAGGCCGCGGGAGATTATCAAATTTGAACCCGCCATTACGACCAATAACGGATCCAATCTAGCGCAGATCGGCTACAACGTCGCATTGGAAATCATTAGGAAAACTGGCGATAGCGTTGCAGGCGAAATATTATCGACGTAAATTTACTGGCATTTGGGGAATAACAGAACCATGTTCCATCAACTCAACCCCCCACCCCGCTAACCCCCTCCCTCACCCCACCCCTCAGAAGCACATTGCTCCCGCGGTGCACGTTCTATGAGCTTTAGATTTTCTATCAACTTCTTATGCTATACGGATGGGGGAGGGGGGGGGGTGTGGCTGAAGAAAATGGATAACATTTCCATCTGAAAGAAATTTTAAGGGCTGATTATGTATTGGAATACTTCCAATTTATTCTTCTCCTCCTTTCCGTGCCCGCATTTTAAATTATTACACGCGAACAATAAAAGACAGAATTATTTACATCATGCAATTCGACAAATAAATAAAAATAAACCAGCATTCAAGTATACTCTGGAGGTATGTACAAACACAACATCTTCAACTTTCATCCAAATCATGTTTGCATTGAATGTGCCACCCTGGAGCTAGGGCACTTATTTAGGGTACCTGTCTTGGGTACTTAAATAGGGTACTTTCTACCGTACTTATCTAATATGTACTTATCTAGGATACTTATCTTGGGTACTTATCTAGAGTACTGCTCTACAGTACTTATCTAGGGAACTTATCCAGGGAACTTATCTAGGGAACTTATCTATGGAACTGATCTAGGGTACTTATATAGGGTACTTATCTTAAATAGATCATTTATCATGCTTTCCTACTTACACGACCTGTAATTAGTATTAAGATCACTATTGATTACTAGCAATTATAGTATTTCAGTATTTTGGATCTCGACTGTTTTGTTGCTACACATCCAAATCATAGTTTAATCGACTGGAAATATTGCAACTTTGTTAAATTTATTTTTAATAACAATTAATTAATATTTAATCATTTATATTTTAAACAAACGCTGCTTAATGTTTGACTATTATTCATTTCATACCGAATTTCTCCGAACCTACGTTTGCATTTATCGGCATCATCTCAACAAAATATTCCCAATGGAAGCACTTTTTGACTCTCAAAAAGTATCTTAATCACGTCGCCGTCATTTACAAAAATAAATCGAAAAGTATTACTGCACAAAATGCTAGCATATGCTATATATAGCATGAGAAACTGTTAGTATTCAGATTTTCAAACGTTTTCAGTTTTAACTGATATTTGAATTGTTAAGATAGAAAGAATTTCAATCTTAAAAATCCTAACATTGAATACATCTTTTACTGTATTCTTATATTGATATTCTTATCGTCAAGGACGATAAAGCAACTACAACTTAAATTCATTTAACCTTTGATTTTAAATTTGGTGTAAACATTTTCTAATTGACAAAGTAAAGAATCTCATTTGCGATCTTGATCTTAATCATCTTGTCGTGACAGATTTATGCCCTTTCAGACAAAATGATTTTGGGCCTTGGGCTGTTAACCAATAAAGAATTTACGTGTTGATATCTCCCTGATTAAACTACTTCCGCTAGGCAGAAATTCCTCTTGGACACTATAAAATAGCAATGAATTTCGCATTGACGTTTCAGATTTCCCTTCTAAATAAAAATATTCATAAAAAAGCTCAAATTATTTCACACAATCGCCTTATGCAGATAAACGATCTAATTTCGACACGTCGCATATCTTTAATTTGTACGAAAAACAAAGTTAATATGAAATTCATAGCTATTTTATGCTTTTCTGACAACCGGAAGTTCTTTCATCAAAGAGATTTAAACGCGTCTATAGATTATTTAACCCAAAACGGCCTATTAAAATATTTAACCTAGCACGAAAAGGCAAGTTCATTAGTTCCATAATGATATAAGAAGACTGTTTTAAGTGTTATTCTGTCCACGGTTGAAATATCACACGAGCACACACACATACGATTAACAACCAGTAGCAAAGCATCGCGCCAGTGGAGTATCATTTGTCAGGACAATAACAACGCTTAACTGAAGGTCCTTCACAATCCAACATCCATTCAATTACCGAAAATTATGATTAAAGCAATAACTTGCCAACTACGGTGTCGATAAACGCAACATCATGCGCTATAATAGTTGCATATAAATAATGAGGCAAGTAATCAAGGGCCATACTCGCTGGCCCTCTTGTGGCATAACTAACACGGACGGCGACATAAAACTCCTAAATCATGCCATAGTGCCTATACCACACCCGAATAGAGATAAAACTAATGATCCGTTTCTGCATGATTTACATAGGTCAACATTAGCTGGAAAACAAAACTATAAGTTACCTAATAAACGTTCAATAGAACATCAACAATATGTACATTACTCACATTGTACATATGTATACAGTATATACATGTATAGCAATATAAATTTCAAATGGAATTAGAAACACTACATTGTCAGGCAGTTGTTGATAGCCCCCTAAATAGTTGGCATCAGCCATTTACACTCAACGCGACAATCTGAACTTCTGTATTGAGTAACATATTCTGCAAAGTCTCCTTAAAGAATTTTTTAAAGCATTGCCAACCAAATGCATTTAATAAAGCAATCAATTCTTTATGAATGAGTAAACTATGTTTTTAAAAATATGTTTTTATCTAATTTAGATGTGAGCATATTACTGTATATGTCAGTAAAGAAAATTAATTATTTAAAACTCAAAAAACTATTTAAAACTCTTTAATTGATTAAAGCTATTAAAACTATTTTAAAACGATTTAATTAGTTTTTTTAATTATTTAGATTTAATGTTACACACTCAAAATAATGAGTAAGATAAATATCATCATTAATGATGATGACAATAGCGCTTATATATAGTCAAAGAACCCAATAAATCATTGATAATTATGAAAACATTACTTTACGAAGCATTAATTATAAATTAAAGATGTATTGCTATTAAAGCTCAGAATAAATGCTTGACTAATGGAGAGCAGTTGGTGGCTACACGGAATAAACTCAAGCGCATTTCATCATCGCTCTACGAAACAAGCCTTGATTTATAACATAGCATCAATAAGTGTGCCCTTTCGCATCTTCACACTGTGATATCATACTTCTTCGAAATAATTATACTTCATCATCATCTTCTTCTTCTTCTTCTTCATCTTCTTCTTCTTCTTCTATTTCTTGATCTTCTTCTTCACCTCGTTTTCTTGTTGAGCACCGAAAATCAGTCCGTTTGTGAGCCGTATTGGAGGATTGTTCAGGAACATCCTCTACAGTCCAGCGATGGGGAAGCTGGACTGTTTTGTGAAACTCGGTCACATGGCGTTGTGAAACTGTCCGCGGAAGAAAAGCCCTCAGGTTAGGAATCTAGATGCAAAAAGGACGTAGCACGTGACCGGGGGAAGAATCGTCACGTGATGAAGACTGGTGGCGCCACTGGCGACACAGGAACTGCTCGGCTGCTGGATCGGTCGGTCGAAGTTCTGCTGTCGACTTTCGTCTGCAGCAGCAAAATCAATGTACACACAACTGAATGATACACTTCATCGAGCGTAGAGAACAGAAACACTGCACTGAGAGAAGAAACGAGAGAGAGAGAGAGAGAGAGA
>JAQFYQ010002546.1:0-11568 GCA_034694885.1 Buchholzia appendiculata
TCCTTTTATTAAACGCATCCTTTGCCATTCCTATCCTTTCTTTGACTGCTGCCGTACATTCACCATCTCGAGTCAACTCTTGTAGAAGGATGCCATATCCACATTGACGTCTGCTATGTACATTGAAATGTAATTAAAATACATTTCATTATCCTTATTTATTCTTTATCTTTTTCAAGTGAAATTGATAAATTTGTATGAATCACCATTCAATATTACATGCTTACCTTTAATCATGCTAGATGTGTAACGTTGTTAGTGTGTTGTATGTGTTAAGTAATTAATGTCTTATGGTTGTTGTGTGTAGGAGTGTTTGTGAAGTCTGGACTGGAGCAAATTCATACGAACTACTTCACCAGAAGTTGGCCAATCTTCCTTCTCATTTCACAGTAAGATCTTCTTAGTAATATTTAGAAAATCTCTTAAATGATGAATGAAGTCAATGACTCTCTGTTCTATCATGAAGGCAGTAGGTTATGGTAGTGGTGTTTGCTGTGAGTTTTATCGCTATTCCTCTCGGTGACAGTTAACCAATTAAAACCACAACTATTTCCCAATGAAGTAGAGGCAGGCCACAGCACTATTATGCTAGCTTGCAAGATAGCGATAGATAATATTGATAGGAAAAGTGATAGTAAATAGCCCAAAACAACTGTGCAAAGTGATGACGGGGTTTACAATAGATCCACAAGGCAAGCAGCGAGATTGTTATCGTCGGGAAGGGCATCTGTCTGTGAAATTTTGCTTTGGTAAAAATCCCAAGTGCATATACTCTTCAGAGTTTAATTGCTGTGAGTGCGGTTTTCTAAATGAAATAAAAACAGCAGACTTTTGCTATCATGGTATTTGTAACGTAGACGCGATGTGCGAGCACTGATCGGTCGTACAGGATCCACGTCGCGTGCTTCAACAAACAGATCTCACTGCAGGACAGGATCGGTCGGATAGAGGTGAGTCACTGGCGGTCTATTTATAGGACTAGGCCACTAGAAATTTGTTCATACAGAAATATTATTCATTTGCACATTATATATGTAATTGCAGCAATTTTTAATAATGAGTTTAATTTCGGATCAAATCGCCGTGAACGAATCTGAAATCTTTCACAAAATTGATTTAAATCTTTGCTGATAATTCAAGTTGTAAATTTCATGGGTCACACTGTATATGACTGAATTTCTGTGGGCGAGGTAATATTGACTTCAATGTAGCGACTAATTCCTTGTGACTCTACATTTAGAGAAAATACATTTGCCTCGATTACCAGATGTGTGTGATTCGCATATTATGATTGGTGACCTTGGGTAATGTCTTGTGTTGTTAATGGGTAGTGGCGTGCCAGTTGCTGGATAAGGAAAGGCGAAGACAGGAGTAGACAGACTTGAATAGAGACTGTGCAATCACTTATGGAGGAATTAAGGTCGAGTGCTGAGGATGCACTTGATCCTGACCTGTAGAGAGAGAAGATTTCCATTGTTGGAGACGTCTAACCCTTGCTGACAAGGAAAAACTGATGTAGAATGTTGATGATGATGATGATGTCTTCAAATAAACATAATGAAGGACATCATCCGGCAATGTTTAATAGAATGCACATGAGCTCTCGAAGAAGCAAATTTTCTTACGGTACCCGATTTTCTAGTAAGAATAGCAACTCTATTTGCTACAAATTAAAATCAGATTGAATTTCCGACTGTACAATTGAATCCGTAGGATGATTTTAAAAAATTACGATTTTTAATTGAATCGCGATTTTATGTTGCCTTGGTTATGCTAATGTTTGTTTTTTAAAAATGCATTGCACCTGCGTTAATTTGAGTTTGAGTGTACTGTTTATTGCATGTGAAGTGTGTGTGTGTGTTATTGTGTTTTCCACAATATTTTACATCTGACCCTGCCTTGACATGGAAAAACTTATGTAAACGTTGACGATGATGATGATTTACAGAGTTTTGAAGCGATTGATAGTGATCATAACTGAAAGGAAATCATTGAATTATTTACCAGTTGCCAATAATTCTGTAAGATTAATTATGTATATTACTCAGACCCTGATTGATCTCAGGCTGAATTAGGAAATGTTTACTTTTATTTTGATTGCCCTACTGTATTATATATGGTGTGTATTATCCAGTTGCTATGATATCATAGCAACTGGATAATACACACCATATCTAGTAACTCAGGCGAGTCATTGTAAGTTTGATGATCAGAAGAACCAGTTAGTATATATCTTGTGTGCATTATATAGCCGGGACTGGTAATGTATTGTGTTACTCCATTGTAGTCTAGTACGGTACTCCTGTTCCAACGTAGTCTTGTTCCCTAATGTCGTTTTGCACCAGAGCATGTACCCCAATAAGTTCAGCATAGTCCCAGCATAGTTTGGTACCCTGCTTTACACAGGTACCCTGTGCTGTATGTTAACCCTATGTGGTCTGGTACCCTAGTTTACTCTGGTACCTTTTGCTGTATGATAATCCTGTCTAGTCTGGTACCCTGTGTTGTATGATGACCCTGTGTAGTCTGGTGCTGTGTGTTTCTGTGCAGCAACTGGTAGACAGATTGGAGTTTGCAGGCAAGCTGGACCTCAGTGCTAACTGTGATGATACCTATCACGTGCTGGAGTACTACGGGCCTCAGGGCTCCGACACACCGGTCCACCCCGCCTATGTGTACTTCGGACGGTGGGTAAGTATTAGTATTGGCGTCATAAACTATTTATGCATGTGTTGTCGCACTATACACTACATTATGCTACCCGAGTTCCTGCGTGAACTCGACAGCACGAGCAGTGAGATTGATGGCACCAGGAAAGGCACCGGCCTGTTAAACTTTGCTTGAGTGAAATACAAAATGTTTTATTCATGTTTTCTGCTGCCTTTATTCTGAAGAACGATTGTCTACAATTTTTTACTGACCGCGGAAGAAATGATTTTTGTGACGTCCAACTCACTTTAATGTGGACACTGACAATCTGCTTGATGATGAGGATGAATGATGTATAATAATTTACAGCTATTTTTCTAATAGATGTTGCGTATATCCTGTTTTGCAAGATCAATCCAGCAAAAATAAGTAATCAGGAAGGAAATTAGGTGAAATTGGAAAATAATCAAGGAAAAAAGGTAACTATCTGGTGTACCTGTCTTTACTAGAAACGCCCCCTCAATAAAATGAAGATTATTCATGCTATAATTTAAAACAGTAGTTTTGTTTTGAGCATTTGTATGAACATGAATTTTTTTTAGTACTTTTTATATGATTATTCAATTATAATATATGATTAACAATACCAATTTTTTTTTAGCAATATGATTGATCCATTGTTTTTGTGCATGTGTTTGTACATGCAGTTATGTGATGGTCAAAGAGACAGCATCAAGAAATATCATCTGGACAAGCGACAGTTCATTAGTACGTCTATCGCTTACATCAAAGTTGCCGTCAAATACTTGTGTCACATTTTTGGCTCGCCCCCCCCCCCCGTCAAACCGTGTCACACCCAGTCAGATCTCCTCTGTCACGCTCGACGGTTTTCCCTAGAAATGTGACGCAAGAGTTGTTTTGTACTCCCTCCTCCAAAGTCTAATTCCAGAATTTAACTCGACAAACTACAGATAAGCTTTTTTTCAAGAGATAAGCTACTGCTAAGCTTTTTTTGATGGATCATTTAAAAATTGGTTCCTTTTTTAATCTAAGCTGCAAAATGATTAATCCAATGCTGTTTGAAATGTTTGTCCATCCAGACTGTTTCGTCTACAGTCTTGCTGTCGCACTTGGCTGACCTGTGCAGCCTAGTGTGACGTAATTACTTTATGGCCCTGTATACAATTTTGTGAAATTATAAATAATTTGGCCTAATAATCGAGTGTAAGGTTTTGACTGTTTGGCAAATGTGTCTGTTCTATATGAAATCATGACTGATATAATTATAATTAAAGCTAGATGAATATACCTAACTGTTATGCAAATTATTGTGCATAATGTCCTTCAATATTTTGTTGATTGTGTGCAATGAATTTCATAATTTGTGTCACACAAATGAAGGTAAGTGTTGATGAAGTAAGTTGATGAAAGAAAGTTAACAGAATCACTGAGTTCGCCAGCTATGGCTATTATTCGCCAGCTAAAAGTTGCAAGTTTGTCGCTGATTCATGAGTGTAAATTTGTAGTGGGCCTATTCTTGATCTTATTTGTTACGCAGGCAATACGTCGATGGATCCAACGCTGGCTATGATCATTGCAAATATGGCGAAGGTCACATCCAACTCTCTCACTTGTGATCCATTCGTAGGATCAGGTAACGTACTTGGCTTAATATTGCTGTTCAATGTTCATTGATTCTATATTTCCATTTATTGTGTAATCTGTCTATCTGTCTCTCTTTCTGTCTCTCTATTTCTGTCTATCTATCTGCCTGTCTATCTGTCTGTCTTTTTGATGGTCTGCCTGATGGTCTCTCTGTTTATGTTGCACATGTATAGATAGCTGTTGCATAATTAATTGAATCTGCTGTAGTATTGTTACTTCATCTTCTGCATTTTCCGTGCCTGAACAGTTTCGGTTTAAATTAGATTCCTAGATGTTTTTTCGTATTATCTGAAGATTTGTTGCTATATTATGGGTTTATTTGTAACCATTATCGTGCTACCATATATTGCAAGTCGTAATACCACAGGTATTCTTGTTCTTCGTACTTTACTAGTGGTGACATGCTCCCAGTAAGGTCGTGCATTGCGGTATAGACTCGCCGCGTTCCTGCACACACTTTGACAAGGCGAGCAATGAGATTGATGGTTTTTATGAATGCTGAATTAAATGATGTACAATGTCTTTCATTTTGTAGGGAAGCAGCATTTTGACGAGAGATAGATATATAGGTGTTGTAAATTTGAGGAACTGGGAAAATTCGCAAAGCTATTTGCATGAAAATTGATGAGGGCTAAAATTATAGCCTTGTAGGTTCAACCCTCATTATTCCCTCGGCGCCTCAATAATACGCCTTGCCTTGTGGTAACCTAGACTCGAAAAAAACGACAGCAATGATGAAAATGTCGCAAAGGTTTCTCTGAATTAATCGTACACAATCTTGATCTGTAATAGACGTAGAAGAAGTCATACAGAGTTGAGTTTTGTTTTGCTGCACTGTTTACAGGAAGCCTGCTGGTTGCATGCTCACACTATGGGTCGTATGTGATGGGTACGGACATAGACTACAATCTAGTCACCGGGGTCGGTAAGTGCACAGCACAGTTGATAGCTTCATACATATTTCAGTATTCCGTTAGCAATAGCCTGAAAGTGTGGGTATTGTTGATATCACTTTGAACAAATCGTTTATGCTAAGCTGCTACAAAAGATTACTGAATATTAAATCAGAGTTCAGGGTCGAATCGGTTTTCCTCGCAAGCAGAAAAATGCAAATCTGTAAACCGTAAAAATGTTAAATGATGCGCTTAATATTGCTTTGTTTTCTCTATTAACGAATGTGAATTCAGATCTAGTGAAAACCAATATGGACATTACTTAGTAATTCAATCAACCATGTCCATATTGGTTAGTAATTCTATGTCCTTATTGCTTAGTAATTCAATCAACCATAATAATAATAATAAAATTCTATCCACAGGCAGAGTGTAACAAGCTTGATCGTATGACAGCGTTGACGGCAACAGCAACACTCCAAATGCACTGCAAATTTACAACATACGAGAAAAAGAAATAAAGAGCCACTGAAGGCAGAAAGAGATTGAAATCTGTGCAAGTAAACCTTTCTCAGAAGACCACACAGGATGCTTATATCAGTGAAATTTGAGAATGTTAACGGATTATTGATTGATTGTGATCTGTGTGCCAGGTAAGTCGAGTCGTGCCGGGCAGAAGTGGAGGTCGAAGGAAGAGAGTATCCGCAACAACCTGAGGCAGTACGACCGTGAACACCTCTACGTCGACGTGATGGTAGCGGATGCTTCCAGGCATGCGCTGTGGAGGGGACAAGAACTCCTCGATGCCATTGTTGCTGACCGTAAGTGCGACCTTTGTGTGCAGCCAAGATCTGCTTAGTTGTGATTCTATTTCATATCATGGATTATAGAGATATGTTTCAATGTTTGTTATTATATTTTCATTGTGAATTGTGTTATTTACTACTTTATCATATTTATTTAGTGTTACTTTGAATTTTGTTTAGTTACTGTGTGAGGTGTTATTTTTTTTCTCCAATTTTTGCAGTTAACAATTTTAATGCCAAACCTTTTTCACTCAGAAATATTCCTTACCAAAACGATTCCTGTCATTTTTGTCGTGCGCAAAGTTTCAATTTCAGCAGAATTTATGTCATTGTGCCATTTATGACGTAGTTGGGCAGTTATGATAACGTTGCAACATAGATTTGAAATTGTTGTCGCCTCTGAGATGTACCGATGACTGTGTTTCAGCGCCTTATGGCATCCGTGAGCCAACGATGAAGCTGGGTACGAACAAGGAAGTTTCAACAATAGATGATATCTAGTCGGTGGATTTATTTTTTATCCTAATCATCATTTGTCATCATCACCCTTTATAATCTACTATTGTTGAAGTAAGTTGTTGAGGATGCCCTTCCACTTGCTCGCCCCAGGCCATACCCGTATGATTTAGGTAAGTTACTCTTTAAATTCAGAATTTAGAGAGACAAACGAACAACTCCCGGAATAATTTAGAATATAGAATATAATGAACTCCAAATACACATCACATCAAATGTAACAATCCGACCCAAAGCTTCATCTCTTTACACCCCCAATCCCATTTTTCCATTTTCCCAACCCTCGACCTCCGTTCGACCTTTCTGCTTCCGTTCCGCGACTCTTGCTTCTTCCTCCTTGTTGAACCGCTCGTTTCTTCTCCCGGACTTCGACTGGATTCGCTGCTCTCAGCACGCCTCACATTCATGCCCTCAGTCACGAGCTTGGCTGCAAGCCGCCTTGCTGCACAGCTACAGTATTATCCACTAAAGGCCTACCATCTCCTCCACAACACTATAAAGTAAGATGGCTGTGCTGACTGCGGACGTTATGCGAAAGCGAATATCTTAAATGATCTTCTTAAATTAAATCAAATAAAAAAAATATATATCAATAATTTTATATAAATAATTTAAGAAGACCTGTTCAGTTGGCAAGAATTGAACTACTGTACTGCATGTACAATAAAACTAGAAGTAATTCAAAGAACAAATCAAAAAAATATCAATAATTTTAGATAAATGTTCTTTGAATTGCTTCTAGTTTTATTGTGCATGTAGTACAGTAGTTCAATTCTTGCCAACTGAACAGGTAAGTACAGTAGTGCGTGATGTGGTGCGAGTGTATCAGTGTAGTTAGTGCATGATGTAGTGCGAGTGTATCAATGTAGTTAGTGCATGATGTAGTGCGAGTGCATCAGTGTAGTTAGTGCATGATGTAGTGCGAGTGTATCAGTACATCGTAGATATTTTGTTGACAATGTGTTTCAGTAAGGACATCCACATTCCGAGCAAGACTAACTATCAGATGTCAGACATCATCCGTGATCTTCTTCACTTCGCCGCACGAGTCCTCGTCATCGGGGCGAGACTTGTGTTCTGGATACCTGTCTATCGGGCAGAGTGGGTGCAGTCTTCTCTGTTATCTCTTCTCTTCCTCATTATACCTGCATTGCTTAATGTAATGATTGCTTTATTTCTTGGACATTAATAACGTGGCGAGACATTTTAGGAATTTGATATTGTACATTTAAGTTTAGAATTATTAGTTATTTTTCACTGGTAGTAGTGCTTTTATTTTTTTATGTGATTAGTCTTGTTATCTATTAGAGAGTTTATTTAGTTATTATTTATTATAGAGTTTATTTATTTATTATTTATTAGAAAATTTTGTGGAATGTGGATCTATTTTACTTATTTGTTTACATACTTTTTGTAGAAGCAACTAAATTGCATATGAAAACGTCTTGTCGCTCATTTAGTTGATAATTCAGAATTTGTTTTGGACGAAATTATTGTAAGCAAAATCCCACCATATGTGTAATGGTCGTGAGATCTTTACTTTGATCAAGTTCACGTATTGAACTCTTGTTTGGATTGTTAATGATCCTCGCTTCGCTCACGATCAAATTCATGTCAGAGAAAATTAAAGAGTTATGATCAAATTCGTGGGTACCCTTCTGTCCAGTGTTTGATCGTATGGAATCAGCGTATCTCAACTTTTCAACTCGGTCTTGCGCATCGGGTATGTGATCAGAAATAAGGTTAGTGTAACAAGGAGCATTCACATGATTCTTAATGGTAGTGGGAGCGAAGATGACGAGATGATGTTAGGTTCATCAATGTAAGGCACTTTGCTGAGGTGTATCAATGTCAATTAATTATCAATATCTTTCACAGCCCATTGTACATAATGTTTACTTGAATCGGGTACGTTGTATATGTTTAACTTGCTATCGTGACGTTGCGTCCAATCGATCCTGACAAGGAAGAACTGACGTTAGTTGGTTGACGATGATTGTGTTTAGTTACAAGGAAAGTCAAGTACCACAGCATCCATGCTTCACTCACATAGCAAACTCAGAGCAGATCCTCAATCAGCGAGTCAGCCGGCGACTCATCACTCTGGAGAAATCGCGACACTATCAGGTCAGCTATCACTATCAGGCCAAAAACTATGAGCAGATGTTTGTAGTCTACACTCTTGCTACAGCTCTGACCAGACTAATGGCCCGTACTCTTGGTCTTTCATTTCAAATTGCTCTTTTTCTGTTTAAAATTTGAGTTTTGTTCCTTCACTTGAAACTATTGAAGTGGGGCAACTTTCTGATGCCAATCATCGGACTGCTCGCATTGTCGAGCACATGAAATAATATGTTTTGTCTGTCTGTTGCAAAGCGCAACCACTGATCTATTCTCACTGCTCGCCTTGTCGAGCACATACATGAGCGAACATGGTGGGTGTATTGTAAAGAATGACACCCCACCGGGTCTATTCTACTCAGAAACAGCTTCATCGTCATCATCAGTTTGTCAGTGTTTCTCTTTGGTTGTGCAAGTTGGACCGACTTGAATCCGTCACTGATATCCAGTTGATATAAATCCAGGAGGATCCTCTTGCAGATACTTTGTATCTGATGTCATCAATCATCATCATCATCACATGTTATCTTCTAAAAGATGGTTGACTACCATGGATTTCCGTCTGTTTCTAACTTCCGCTGTCCATTTTACCATCTCATATGTCGCTAGCCATGTCCATCTATGATATCATCTGTTCACGTTAATCTTGGTCTTCATCTGTCTCCTTTACAACACACTTTTCCTTCCAATAATAGTACATTCTGTGCTACCGCTGGATCCTGTTAGCTGCTTAGCACATGACCAGCAAATTCCAACTTTTTTTTTCATATTCTTTAATAAGTTCAGTTTGTATTTAATCTCTTTATAACTCTGATGTCAAAATATAACAAAATTTATACGTAATATTGATGGAAAATAGTAGTACATCACTAATGATATAGTGTTTTCGTGTGCAGACGGATGAACTAGTCCAGTCCCCATTGTCCACTGTTGAAGATGACCATTACAAGGAAGCGTCTTTCCGAGAGAGATACTTCCGTCCTTCAAGCAAGCGTGCTAGTCCGCCAGGGAACACAAGCGAACTGAATGTAGACTCTTCTTAGCTCTCTTCGTAGTCATCTTAATCATGAACTGTATTGAGTTAAATATTGACTGATGTCAGGAGAAAGTGCTGTTAGGAAATTGTTGTTGAATAAATCATGCTCAATGTCTTAAGCTGTATATAGCAGTAGTTATAGGTGGCGTCAGACATTTTGATTTAGACAAGGGTGGGAAGGTAGCGCCGCACTAAAGGGCTCAGTCCCCAAGCCCCTGATTCGCGCTGCCTATGGCAGTATTCTGGTTATGCATCATTATCACCCGTTTAGTATAATTGACTATTCGCTTTAAGCAAAATGTCTGTGCTTTGGCACTGGTACTTATGCCCCTAAAATCTCATTATGGATGAATTTGTTATGACCGCTTACTACCACAAGGCCGCATTGGGTGGGTTGTTATTGGAAGTAGTAATTCTGTGTGGACAGATTTGAAAGCCCAGCTGCGAGTTTGGATCGAAAACACATATGGAAAGAGGGAGAAGGTGAGGCAAATGTGTATAATTTTAAAATGCCTGTTTGTTTTCGCAGGGCAAGGGCTTTAGTACCTACACATTTGTGCCCATACTTCTGATGATGGAATGTGTGGCTGTTCCCGCTCATTTTAATGTCAATTAATTATTAATTCAACAAAATTGCACAGTTTTGAAAGAGATTGTAGCTTTTACAGGTATTACGACGTATAATGAATAAGTTTCACTGATACATTGTGTGATAGAGTTGGACTTTACTTTCAAGCAACACTGCAATACTAACGGTTTGCACTTGACTGCATAGCTTACGCAGTAGACATTGGATTTAGACATTACAATAGACTCTCAGTAGAGTCCACGTGTTTTCTCACAAGCTCGATATGACATTCGCTGAGATATTTGACGTCAGGAAGGGCATCCAGCTGTTGTAACTTTGTTTCATTAAATTAAATTTGGCAGCGAGACACAATCTTGTACATCTGTTGTTCAACTTTTTGGTTTTTTGATTTGCTGGAAATAATCAATCAATCAATCAAATTGACGTACATTTCCAAGTGATCTTCCCTGTATCATCATCAACATCTGACCTTGTCAGCTAGGGACCTAATGTCCCCGAGAGCTCATTATGGCTGGATTTCTGCAGCCGCATTTCACTGCTGATGCCAACCCGCACCGGGAATGGGTAATTTTCCCTTCCCCCAAGGAAACTATTCTGCTTCTGCTTTGATTCGGCAGTAGCGGTATGCATAGGCTAACACCACCATGACCGATCCAAAGAACAGATGGTAGTTGTTTACATTGCTACACATTGCTTCAGCTCTGATCAGACTACTAGCCCTTAGTCGCCTCTTACAACATGCACTTTACCAGGCTGTTCAGTCAGTGGCAGTATTCTCAATCCCTCCCCCAGCACATAAGTATAATGAAAGAAGACCATTCAGATGTACCTCTATGCATGAAGGATGAGAATGATTATGCATATTTTATCGCTTGTAATTACGTTCAGAACTTAAACAATTACTTTGCCACTTGTATTTCTTGCATTTCTAATCTAATTCGAGTTTCTCACGGCAAACAAAACTCTAATTTGTACAGGAATAACAAGAGATTTTGCATAATAAGCATAAAACCAAGGTATACTGCAAACATGGATCAATATTACATAACAAATAAACAATGGGTGAAATGAACAATACTGTATATACATGCAAATAGGAACACAAGATTTACTGCATTGCATTGGCAACGTTTTTATAGTCATAAGATCTTTCTCAGACCGTAACGTCGCCAGGTTAATATAAGCCGGTAAGCATTACATATATGATTATAGTAACTGCTGGATTTGAATTTTGAAAGCCTTAAAATCTCTCTCTCTCTCACACACACACTCTCTCTCTCTCTCTCTCTCTCT
>JAQFYQ010002547.1:0-11565 GCA_034694885.1 Buchholzia appendiculata
TTTTCCTTGATTCATATTCAGTGTTTCCTCAACCGTTTTGTTGAATCGCCATCCTTCCTGCCTCATCTTCTCTACATCCCACTTCTTCACTGGTTTTCCTCTACTCAACCGTTTCAATTCGATGCGCATCTTCATTGCCACCAGATTGTGGTCTGAATCAATATCTGCACCTGGGTAGCTCCTTGAGCACTTGTACTGTATTACAGTAGTCCATGTAGTTGGTCCATGAGATTGCACTGTATTACAGTAGTTGGTCCATCAGATCGTACTGTATTGCAGTTATCCATGTAGTTGGTCCATCTGATTGAACTGTATTACAGTAATCCTTATAATTAGCCTGCCAGTTTGCACTACTTTACGGTAACTCTTATAACTGGTCCGTCAGCTCTCTATCGCACTAAGCCATCTTGCAGGCCCTCAAGAAAGCACATTTATTCTGTGCTGTAGTTGTTTAATCAGATTGTGCACTAGTGCCTACTTTCTAGTGCTGACATTTGTGCACAACGTTGTAAATGTTTGCCACTTGTAATGACATGTCTGAGCTAAGTTTTTGTACATTAAACTCGTACGTAGTAAACATATAAAATCAAGGAAGGCATTTGCTCAGATGGTCTTTTTCATATTATCTTCCCCGAGTCGTCAATCATTTTTTGACGACGGGTCGTTTATACAATTGCGAATTATTCATATGTGAGTCTGGTTTCAGATTGTTGTATCACGTGTTGTTGCATTGTTTCAGCGTTATTGTGCCTACTCACCAGAAGTTATGAAGACTCCAGCGGCTTTGTTTACCTGCCTCGTCAAGAACAAAGAACAGGAATCATTTGATAAAGAGTGTTTCCAGGTGATCATATTGAGAGAAAGAACAAGAGCTCAAGGCAAGTTTTGCTAACTGGAGTCTCTCTCTATGCACGTTGTTGCATTCTAGTCAGTTTATCATTTGCTTTTCTATATTCATTAACCTCTTGTTAATTTCAATCAGTTGCATTTCAGTGGGTTTTTGCAAAGAACTATTAAGATTATTCAGACATTCGTTGCTGCCGATTGTAGAGTTTCAGTAGAAAAAAGATTGGTTTCTTCGTTAGAAAGGTTCAAAATTAGAGGTTTGCAAAGGAGATTGTTTCTTGCATGTGGATGAGTTTGTAAAGTGTAGAAAGGTTACGGCAAGGGATGTTGTTTGTGTTTTATTGCACATGGAGAAGTTGAGTTGGAAGGAGTTTTTGGTTGAAGCAACCAGATCTAGGCATATGCATGTTATTGAATTCCTACTTAGCATCAGTTTAATTTGCCATAAATCTAGTCGTTGTTTCACAAAGAGGTCATAACATAATAGAAGTCATTGTTGCTGTTGTTATTGTATTCTTTTTTTGTCTAATCCTTACAGATAAAGAAAAACAGATGTAAATTGTTGTTTATAATGTTTTGCAGGACTCATTAAAAGTGTTGTATTATTGTGCTTGCAGATATCCGACTGAATCCGCAGCTGTGGGCGTCGTGCAAGCCAGATATTAGACAGTTCTGCGCGCAGTTTATTTCGTTGACGAATGCGACAGAAATGGAAGGAAGGGTTTTATACTGCCTGAGAAACGTCTTCGCTATTCAGGCTACAAACGAAAAATACAACGGTCCAAAGCATGCCGATAAGGTTAGGCGCTTTCTGTCGCATTGTAGATAATTCATCATTCTGTTTCTTTCAGACTTGTCCAGAGCTATAACGGTATTTACCTGAAGTAAATTAATAAAGGTATGGTACATGTTTTGTATTGCTTGACAGACTCAAGTAAGTATTTATTTGGATATAAATGAAATAATTTATTCGCACATAATCAATTATTTTTGTAGGCTATTTCGTAAGTTGAGTGTCGTTTTGTCCTAGCTGATTTTAAAGGACTGTATTATATTATTGGTGAATGGAAGTGATTGCTGTCTCAGCGGATGTATCAAATTTTATGCACTGATCATTTTATATTATTATTAGTATATTTTGATTCTATTGGAAGGTTTTAGTGTTTTGTATATTATTGATTGTTGTTAAATTGATTCTTGAAACTTTATGTTGTAAGGTTTATATTGTATATTGTAAGATGATGCCGGCCATGGAAATTTGTCAAAGAAATTGGCTTTTGTGGCTTTTATCTATTTATGTGTTGAAGTTGATATGGTTATTTCTGGGATCATGTATACAGTAGTTCTAAGTTCGTATTAAATTTAAAATTGTCAGTTTGACGGCAACTTAAGTGGGATGCTGTTATTGTAAAAAATTTGTTTAAGTGTATAATTAGTTAGGCTGATGTTACAATAATATGTTGTATCAGCATCGTTTCGTTGTAGTCTAGAGGCCACTTTCGTAAGATACTGAACATTGATTTAGGATTTTTTGGTCTCTGAGGGCTCATTGCATGGTTGTATGTTAGATACGTGATTATCAGAGATACGTGATTATCAGAGATACATGATTATCAGAGATACGTGATTGTCAGAGATACGTGATTGTCAGAGATACGTGATAATCATAGTTTGCATTGTTTTATTTGTGCGTTGTAGGTTCACAAGTTGACTCCCGATTGTGCAGATCACATAAGCAGTTTGATTAAAGAGTCTGTGCTCGACTACATGCAAGATAGGCAGCTTGCCGACGCCTGTCGACAGCAGGTGAATACACTCGGCAGCAATATAGACATATTATAGGCTTGCATATTAACAGCCGTAGCATGTTTATCTTCCATACCAACAGCTTTGTATGTGTAGCACTGGGCATTTGTGGTTGACTTTTTTAACAATTTAAACTTAACTCGGTCAGATGCCATTTTGAAGCTATAGCATGATAAATCTTTGGGAGGCCTTTTTGCAGTTTAAAGGAGGAAAGAGCTTCTGATATTGGATTATTTCTGAACACCAGCTTCATCTTATCGTGTAAAATCATCAATGCGAAGAAGATGGTAATTTTTCAGCAATGTCAGATCAGATGATAAAAGTTTATCGCGTGTGTGATTTCCATTAGATTTGATTGTCTGAAGGTTTTGGTTTGTAATGGCTAATTGGTTATGTGTATAAAAAATTATCAGGTCAGGAATGATCTGTATAATTTAGGGCTGGCCGTTGACACCTGCGTTGATGCAAAGAAATTAATGGGGATTAAAAAAATTAACGTTCCGTTGACGTGCTAGAAAATTAACACAACTTCGTTATTTTGTTGCAGTTGCATTTCCACAGAACAACAAACAGAACATAGATTGTTGATTGGGTTTGGCTCAGCCTTGGGCTGAAATTACAAAGATTTGCTTTAAAAAATCTTTTTTTTTTGGAAGTGCCTAATAATGCCAAAAGTTACATTGAGTGCAGTACACAGATGTGACTTGGGGCAAATATACCCAGCATTGTGATCGGCTGTGATTAATGACCACAACGGATCATAACGACAATTTAAACCATGTAAATGACTTCCAATTTATAATAACAAACTTTCATCGTATCCTCCATGTCCGTTGTTGTTACTGGTGTAATTTATGTCTCATTGAGAAATGTGCTTTATCGTCTTAGTGTTGTTGTACTAGCAGCAAAATATTAAATGTTATATTACTGCTAGTTTAATTTGATTTCCCGAAACAATTTTCCGAAACATCAGTTTCGCATTTAATTTTTATGTAGCCTAAATGACGAAGAACTATTCCAAAATCATTTGCTGTTCACCTGATTAGGATTTGTTGCTCAGGTTATGTTTAGACCAGGATTATGATTGGGTTAATGTTAGGTTTAGGACAGATAAAAAATAAATAGTATAAAATAAAATAAATGAATTAAAGTCACAGTTTTAATCAGTACATGTGGCATGGAGCACAGAGTATTTTTTTTTTACTTTAATATTTGTCATAATTGATGATTTAACATTAAATAACTTACAGTATGGAGGTAGCCGGTATGTCCACATCTTAATTAGTCTAACAAAATGTTGAACACATAGACAATTACATCAAATTTTTATTCACTCATTCCAGTTAGGTTACTTAGCAATGATTAAACTGTGTAGCAGGCAAGCACTTCATTGTTTGCTTTTAATTAAATAATTGATTAGCTAATTATTAATTACTTAGTTATTCTGATTAAGTTAATTAATATTTAATTATAATTAATCACTTGCAATTAAAAAACATTGATCGCAAGTAATTATTATTTTTAAATCACAATAGTTTTTTTTTACATTGAGGGACAGTCCTGGTGTAATTTATTGAAAACTGATTAATTTCTGTCTATTACTGATTTCTTTTAATAATTTTTAAAATATGCTTTTCTTTTTCAGATTCATAAGAATTGTCTGGGCGACGCTATTCAGGACAACAGTCCAATGGGAGATCACGGCTCAGTGATAGAATGTCTCAAGAAGTCAATCATCGTCAATTCGGCGTCAAGTCTTTCCGCGAAAGATGCGAATTGTTTGAAGGTTTCTGCTCCTCTTTAGATTGTTTGAAGGTTTCTACTCGTCTTTGTATTGCTTGAAGGTTTCTAATTCTCTTTGTATTGCTTGAAGGTGTCTACTTCTCTTTGTATTGGTTGAAGGTTTCTACTTCTCTTTGTATTGCTTGAAGGTTTTTACTCCTCTTTGTATTGCCTGAAGGTGTCTACTTCTCTTTGTATTGGTTGAAGATTTCTACTTCTCTTTGTATTGCTTGAAGGTTTTTGTGCTCCTCTTCGTATTGCTTGAAGGTTTTTGTGCTCCTCTTTGAATTGCTTGAAGCTTTTTGTACTCCTCTTAGAATTACTTGAAGGTTTCTACTCCTCTTTGCTTTGCTGCTGGTACCTGTCTGCTGTGTCGGTTTTTGAATACATTTACTGATGTTATTAATCAGATTTTCAGCATTTGAAATAGTACTGTTATAATATGTTATATGGTAGTTTATAATAGCAGTGTCATCAGCGTTGCCATTCATCATAAAGCCTGGCATTGTACACAATTGCCAATAGGGTTTATTAAATTGATTGAACGTTACCGGTACCAAAGTGATTTCATCCTTAATTAAAATAAGATTGTCCAGAAAGCTCACTGTAATTAAACTCTGTGTGTTGTTGGGGTTTATAGACGCTTTTTCATATGGGAGATGATTAGCGTCTTCCCTCCTCCTTCAGGACCTTGTTTCGCAGGTCCCTTCCCAGGCTTTGGACTGGCGCAGTAGGTCTCTCCAAGAGTGCGGACTCTTGGTATCGGAGACCCGCCCATGCAGGCGGGTCGTATAACATTTTGTATTGTGACCTAAGCAAAGTTTAACAGCTGGATGCCCTTCCTATGACGCCGCATTGAAATGTTATCCGATGGATTGTATACTAATTATTTGTGCCATTGAGTTCAATTTATTGTCAAATCGAAACTATATTTGGCGCAATGAAATCAATTTAGAACCTTGAATCTTGTGCGATTAATTTTTAAGCGATGAACTTCGTGTGATATCATGCTCTTGGATGGATGATATCATATCTCAATGTGAGTGTATATCACAATGTGAGAGTATATATCACAATGTGAGTGTGTATATTACAATGTGAGTATATATCAAAACTGCTCACATTACAACACTAGACTCGAAGCACAGTTTCACTCTGAACAGAAAAAACACAGCTGCACATACTCGGACCGTAAAATAGAACTACTGTTAAAACTTGCGCATACTTTCAAAACTTGTGCAAGAATGATTCAACAATACATGCATCGCATCAGCGTCTAAACAATTGTTTAGATCGCTTGCTACAATAAATTATTATCTCCGCAAACCTTACGCTGATTGTGAATGACTCCAAACTAACCTTCGATTATACTGATACAAGACATACATAACGGAAGAATTGTGTATTATACTTTGTGTTTGCGTACAGGAGGTGATACGTGTATTGGCTGAGAGTAAAGCCGACGTCCATGTTGATCCTATTCTATACAAGGCCTGTGCACTCGACATTCAGTACGGCTGCAGAAACATACCAAGGGGGGAAGGACGCCGTACGTTCACTCAGCTCTTACTATTCTATGACCTTTGATGAGTGTTTTCATGAGCAAGGAAGTACGTGTATTTGTGTAAAAAATGACACCCGTTTTAATGTGATCCTGTTAAATTCGTTATAATGTGTTTGATGTGATTAATAATAATGTTTTTCATACTCCTCTCGAGGATCACATGAGACCCGGTCGTGGATCATATGTGATCCATGGATCACAGGTTGAGAAATGCTTCTGTAGAGAGGAAAGAATGTTGTATGGGTTAAACTTTGCTGTTCACATTATCTGATTATTTAATTATTATTTTTATAATAAATAACAATTCATAATTTATTGTCATGTAGTTGGCATGCAGTATAGTATGAAATAACTTTACGTCTGTGATGGACTTGTATGCGTGCTTGGATGAGGATGTGTTGTATGCAGACGTGTTGTATGCAGATGCGTTGTGTGTGTGGGCATGTTGTACGCAGACGTGTTGTATGCAGATGTGTTGTATGAAGAACTTTTGTATGCGGACGTGTTGTATGCATATGTATTGTATGCGGATGTGTTGTATGCAGACGTGCTGTATGTAGATGTGTTGTATGTGGATGTGTTGTGTTTGGTGCATGGACTTGTATGCGGATGTCATGTGTTTGGTGTAGACGCACGTGTATGCGGATGTCATGTGTTTGGTATAGACAGATTTGTATGCAGATGTGTGTTGTGTATGCGGATGTTTTCTGGTGTAGAAATGTCCTGTCTGCTCGACATGAACGCTGATGACAGCAAGGTCAAACTTCGAGACGAATGCAAGAAAGAACTTACGCAGAGAATTGAATTGTGGAAAAACGCTGTCCAGGTAAGTTGATAATTATAATTGCAGTCACTCGTTTGTTTACCTGATGATGAGCTTCTAAGTGAGTAAGTGTAATGAGATGCATTTGCTGAGCACTTTAATTAGTGATCCTGACGATTCATTATGATTGGATTTTTTAAGACTGCTTGCCCTTTCTGATGCAAACTTGTACCAGGAATGGGGTGATTTCTTTTCCTCAGAGAAACATCTTCTGCTCTTTGATTCACCACTGGTGGTGGCAAGCACAGGCTAACCCCCCCCCCCCCCCCCTACCGCCATGAAAGAACCAAAGACCAGATGGTAATAGTTTGAACTCCTGCCACACCTCTGATTAAACTCGTAGCTCTTAGTCGCCTTCTATGATTTGCACTTTACTGTGCTGTCCTGTGGGAGTATTCTCAGTTTTTATGTTACTACAGGGGCAGGTATCCTACCAAAGGGACTGTGAAATCTAATACTATTTTCTGCTTTAGAACTGTAATTGAATACTGTTATTGCTCATTGTTAAATCGTATTTTCTGATGTGGTTGGATGACACGTTTGTAGTCCTCCTCGGGAGAAATGGCTGCGCTTCGAACTGGCTCACTCTCATTGTGAGAGATGTAAATTTGTTAAATAAACCTGATGATTATTTAGGCCTGGAACAAACTGATGTAGTTCAAATAACTGATTGTTTATACTTGGTTGTTGTATTTGCGACTTACAGGGATTTTTATTGCTGTTTATCTCCTATAACATGCAGAGTTTTTACTTATCTGTATTATTGTGCAGTTGGCGCCACCAGAAAGCATCATGGAGTTTGTGAGCAGCATCAATGATTCGTCGTCAAGGAACTATTTACTTGCCGTCATCTTTGCCTTCATCGGTGTCGTCTTACTCATGGGAATCTTCTGCGGGCGTGTCACTAAACGTGTCGCTCGTCAGATTAAAAATAGATAAATTACGGATCGTCTACCATTCGAACTCATTCGGTTGACTTTTTACGAGCGATTGCTATAAGATATTTAATTCGTCGTACTTTTCTGTGTTGCGCTGCCTCTGTTGCTGCCGATTCTCGTGTAGTGTAATTATTTAACAGAGTTTTGAAGATCGAGGGGTGTAGATCTGTGCGAGTGAACAGATAATTGTTACTAATTTGTATTTTTATATTTTATTGTCTAACTTTTGAATTTGTGGAAACTATGTGGTAGATTTGTTTATTGTGTTTGATGAAACAAAGTTGATATCGAAAATATGAGAAAATATTTGCAATTGAAACATTCACAACGCTTTCTTTGTGTATTCCATCTTCCATTGATTAGTCCACGTCGTTCCGTAGTTCTTTGCCAACAGGTATGTTCATAGCATCTATCCAACTCTCCGGCGCGTTTCTATTTCTTACTTCATCTTTTAAATATTAATCGAACTTCCTACTTTTTAACTGTGTTCTGATAAAATATCTGTCTGCTTACAAGTTCTTTGAGACTGCTTGACTTGAATCGTTGTTCAGTTTATCAGTTGTCTATTATTGAAATGTGTGAGTGATATCCAGCGTATCAGTCTGGAGGTTAAAGTTTATGAATTTTGACCATTTTGTGTAAAGGGGTCAATTAATCATTTATTTTTACACTAAACTTCCACAATTACTCCATCTAGTCTTTTAATTTGCATCGGTATTCAGATAATCATATTGTGATGTTTATTGTCAGTTCGAAACCTGTGAATTTGTCATTAACTGGTGCTGTAGGTAGTTACTAGATGCGTAACAAGAATTTCTGCTGATGTTCTAAGCTTTTACTGGTTGAATAACAAAATTGATACGGTTGTGATAGTTTGTTGTGAGATAGATAACTCAGTCACACATCTGTTATTCATTAATTTAAAATCGGAGTGGTGGTAAGTGATTGATTTTATTAATTGTTTAACACTTGACGACTCATTGTCTCTAATTACCTTGTCGGTTTGTGATTTGACTAACCTGACTTAGCAACTTTTGTTGACTCGACCGATTAAAATTTAGCTGTTGATTGTATATATATAGATATAGTGATTATTTTTTGAGAATGGACAATGCGGATGATGATTTCAGTGATGTTGTTGGCGACATGTTGCCAGTGAGGTGTGATTATTGTAGAGATGCCTTGTCTGTGTGATGAGATGTGATTATTGTAGCGATGAATTGTCTGTGTGATGAGATGTGATTGTTGTAGCGATGAATTGTCTGTGTGATGTGTGATTATGGTAGCGATGCCTTCTCAATGAACATGCTGTTCTGTTTTGTAATTATTGTCATATGTATTGTATTCATTTATTCTGCTTATTGTGTTGTGTTGCCTTCATAACTGGACACTAGGTTGACAGTCGTGTCTCTTGAGAGTGATTCATTGACAGCTGTAATCAATATTGTCCGACGTCATACTGGCTCAGCGGCAGTGTCGTCACGTATTCAATGCTGCTCTACTGAGAATGCACCAGTCGTAATCTAACTGTTTACAGTTTAACAAAACTTGCTTGATTGCATTATTTTAGATCACTCAATTAAATTTTCCTGTGAAATTAAGAGCTTGCTGAATTCTATTTGAATTAAATTATAATTCAATAAAGTGCCATTCAATTTATAACACTCAGAAGTTTCGACAGGTCACGGCCGAGGCAGGGACGTGGTAAAGTACTGTGCGATTTGTCTTTGAAATCGTTCTCAGACAAATCTGTTTTCAGTTTTCATCAAAATATGCAGACATTGTTTATATTTGTGTGTTTGCTTGCGTATGTGTGAGCGACGGTGTATTCGTCATTGTCAGTATTCCTCCGCAAACTACCGCCTATCTTCCAGCGCTGTCCCTTCGTATAACTGTTGCTTCATTCCTACATTGTGCGCTGCTTCTATTACTGTGTTGTGACTCAGTAATTGTTAGATTCCGTTAGGGGAGGGGGGAGGGTCACCCTTTGTGCAATGTGTTTAGTCTGTGTAGCTCGTACTGTGCACTGTGCTGTGAACCATGACGTCATATGCACATGTGCAGCGTTCTGTGCAACTGTGTGATATCGATGGCACATTGCAGTAGATCATTGATTGTTGTTTGAGTTGTGACGTAGCTGTGTTGTTGTGATATTTTATACCGTACCATATCTGCCTTGCATTACTTATCTCGCTATAAGTTGATTTTAACAGTGTTAGAATGCGTAGCTTTGTTTTAGTTGCAGTTTTCACGTTAATTATTCAGTTTGGGAGACTTTTCTTTATTTGATCGGATCATGGCGTCCGATTCGTCTACTTTTCTTGCACTCAGTGCTTTTCCCTGATAGGGCTTTACCTTAGATCAGTTCGACATGCGCTGTCACATACCTGTCAACACCGCATGTTTTGTAAAATTTGTGCATACAGACAATTGTTATTTATTCATATTTTGGTAGATGGTAGCTACTGATGGTAGCTATTCTCTTACAAATCATTTAACGGATTTCACAATTTAAAGAATCTACATATATGTTGAGTCGTTACATATATGTCCATTATAGGACACAAAGTATAATGATGAAAATGTAATTAAACCTGTACTGTTTCTTTTTTTGCTCAAGACCAGCTGTTACAGATAAAACGTGGTTGTTGTTTTAATTCCTGCCCACCATACCAGCTCCTGTCTTTCGTGCTGATCTTTCTATCTAGCCTTAGATTTCATTTGAAACAATTGTTGATTGATTTCGTTATTTTATTCTTCTGTATTTCAGATTTGATTGTAGCATAATGACTATGACTATTACTTAATTATTACTTATCAATTACTTATTCATATTAATTAATTTATTATTCATATGAATATTGCAGGGAAGAGTTTCCGTTGACCAATGAGGTTGTGCTTATTTATATTAGTGTCGCATCGATGATATGAATTCTGCGCTGAGAAGAATTAATATCGCTGTTTCTTGTCTCAGTCTGTTCAGTTCGTGCTGAGTTTGTGCGTTATGTAGCAATGCTACATTATAACTATTCTAATGATTTTTGTATCGGTCTCTTTTTCGTACTTGTGTGCTTAAACGGATGATTGTATTTTGTATTCTCGTGCTCTTACTTGCACTCAGTCGCACTGATGAGTTCGTGCCTTACACAGAATTCTGTAAGATCATAAATGTGATTAATTAAATCTGTAATATCTACTCGTTTGTGTTTTACGGGTTTTATAGTTAAGGCAGTTTTTGTTAATTCACCGCTTTAATGGATGATCATAAAAGACTGGCTAACTTAACCCTTGACCCTTAACCCTTGACCCTTAACCCTTGACCCTGCATCTGTGACCTTGTGTAGAGTGAAGATAAATTTTTCTCTCTTTTTTGGTTGGTAATTTTTACTCTTTCATCTCATTTAATTTTGTCATTGCCTGTGAGGCTGCAATTAAATTATTTATTTGAGCGAAACTCGACTGTTGTACAAATTATAATTAATATATGTGCTTTTATGTTAATAATTTTGTCTGGTTTTCTTTCTAAGCTTTGAAGTTTCCCTTCTCAAATCAAAGAACTGCCCGTTTTCTTCGTTTAAATGTATTATGTTAATATCGGAATAATGTCAAGCTAGGACGCAGTTAAGACTTGTGTAGACATAACTGTTGTATTCTACATGTTTTACGTCCTCTGAGCTGTCTGGGTGTCTTCACTGAGCTGTCTGGGTGTCTTCACTGAGCTGTCTACATGTTCATCTCTATCTGTAGCTGTGTTCGTGTATGTGTGTGTGTGTGTGTGTCTCTCTCTCTCTCTCTCTCTCTCTCTC
>JAQFYQ010002548.1:0-11565 GCA_034694885.1 Buchholzia appendiculata
CACACACACACACACACACACACACACACACACACACACACACACACACACACATCGATTGAATTTAACAAGCCATTAATTGTTTTCTTTGTATAGCTGCTATTACAGTTTGCATATAGAATATTATTATTGTTTTTATAAAACTTAGCAACGTGTTTTAAACTCTTTAGGACCTTGGAACGATGACGACATACTGGCTGGACGGTAAAGATGGCGTACAGTTTGTACGAAGTCAACAAGAAACGAATCTCTCCTCACCGTAACTCGACCCAATACTCATCAACTCAGGCTACATATAGCCTTAATTAGTTGGAGCAACACATAGCCTTACATAGTTGGAGCAACATATGACTTTACTCTGTTGGAAAAGATGAAATATGTTGAAAGAGCAGCTGCTGGAGTTATTATCAAGAGATTCAGTAGTTCTGAACCCGCTGTTAGCGGCTAAAAGTGGCCCGCATTTTCATTTAAATTGGTTTGCGATTACCCTCGAAGGATCATCTGGGTGGCACATTAGATCATCTGGGTGGCACATTAGCTTCAATCCAACACTAGCCAGCAATAGATCAAGGGCAATAACGAAGAAACATTGCAGTCTGCGAAGGCTACCTAAAGGCTGGATGTTAAGACATGCTCATGGAATCCACCTACTTGAAGGCTAAAAGTGAAGATTCTTCTCCCTGGAGGTACAAGCGCAGTGGTGTAGTCCTAGGGTATACGCCGTATACCCACTGCAAATTATTAGTAAGTGCCGTATACCCACTTTATACAGAGCGTATACCCACCGAAAATACGACAGTATACCCACTGCTGTTTTACCACTACACCACTATACAAACGAATTTTTTTCAGTCTATTCGCCAAACATGTTGGTGATCACATGTGACATAATGTCGAACGTGTTTTACAAACTTCTGACAGCTACACTGCTCGAGCACACCCTAGTTAGCAAGTCTGTGCAATCAAAATATACAGTGTGTCATGATTCCATGTTGTAACATCACCCACTTTGTATAATGTGTATGTTGTCAATATACAAATAAAATATGAAGCAAGTTTGTCCCAAATCTGCATGTCAATTTGAACTCTCCACTATTGTGTAATATCTAATCATTTTGTGTCTAGGAAGTAACGAAGGGACAGTGCACTAAAATTGTTATAATGCTATGTATCAGGGTAAGTTTTTATGCTGAAATCAGATCAATAAATAAAATATTAACGCTTTCACACACTGATAGTTTACAATTTCATTTCAAACGATGAACTCAATAACATCCGAATAATAATTATTTACATAATTTGATTAAAATACAACTCGTAAATAAATCATCACCACATCGGCAACAGCGTAATAAAATAAACATCCAATTCATTCCAAAATTCATACCTATTTTTAATTTTATTGCAGTTTTATCTTCTACATGAAACGAACTACTGCACGATGGTGTACAACTCGACGAACAACGAGGAGGATCAGTAACACTGCACATACAACAGCTTGTACAAGCTGTTGTACAACAGCTTGTACAACAGCTTGTACAACAGCTTGTACAACTGCTTGTACAACAGCTTGTACAACAGCTTGTACAACAGCTTGTACAACAGCTTGTACAACAGACACATGATTGAGGCCAGTTTAAATCTCACATGCCAGAACTTGCTAAAGTAACACTTGATAATTATCTGTCAAGATTTATTGTGATTTGCAACAACAACAGCTGCATTAACAAATAAGAGAGTTTAACAAACGATATTATCACAATATCACCGCAACTACACCCCGTATCATGGAGGTTACGAAGCTGTCAGTCAATCCTGATACACTTTTCATCTCTAGAGTTAGAATCGCTCGGCGGAACCTCAAGTTTGCAGTAGGTATTTTGAATATTTTACGGGATAGCTAGGTCGTGGTAATGTCGTTGATCCACTTGCGTGGTCAGAATGAAACATCACAGTAATCTATTTCCTAGCAGTTAATATGTTCGAGTCGATACGAGTCAAGATTAGAGAAGAATTGAACCACGACAACAATTGAGACAAAGGTGATTTCTGTAAATGAGACACGGTTACTGAAATATATAAATATATTATATATATATATATATATATATATATATATATATATAAAGTTTTTAATAAATGGGAAAACAGATAATGTATACATGAAATTAAACCATTATTGCTTCTCCAGCTTTCGAGTTTCAGCGAGCAGCTGCATTGTACAAGAATCAAAGGATAGTTAGATACATGAATGATAGTTAGATACATGAATGATAGTTAGATACATGAATGATAGTTAGATACATGAATGATAGTTAGGTGAATGTCATAAATTATTATTCAAGAGCATTATTTTATTTATAACTTACAGTACATTTTATCTATTACTTACATTATGAATATTCATGCAACGACGAATGATTTCGAGGGGATTCAAAAAGGCAAGCGGATAGATACAGTGACTTGCAAGCATAGACACAACGACTTCCAGGAATATAAACACAGTACATTTGAAATTTAATTTCTTGAGACAGAAACGATGAACAAAGCTCTGCAGTGAAAATCAACAATATGTCAACAAGCCTGTGACGTCACTTCGAATGAAACAGTTCATGTTGCGTCCCACACAATCAAGAATCAGATAAATATACACAGAAACTTTTACTTGTAACATTTAACATTTGCTTGCCATAAACAAACCGACTGTATTTTCTGACTACAAGAAACATCATCATCATCATATGTATGTATGATGATGATACATGTAGTCTACTATTCACTTTTGCAAGATCTCTGTGCTGAGCACAGGTATAAACTTTATAACTAATGTCCCTAAGGGCGCAATTATGGGTGGATTTTAAAAAGCTGACGTCAATCATTTCACAGATTGGGTAATTGTTCTTCTTACAAGTTAACTTCATCACCAGGAACGAACCAAACAGCAGACGGTAGCAGTCTACACTCATGCTGCAGCTCTGATCAGACTACTAAACAGACTTAGTCTTCTACTACTACTACATTCCTACTTCAACAAGCAATCAGCTAATTTTGAAAGTTGAATACAGACGAGTAAATCCCACAAAGTGCGTGATGCATAGCTAACTTCTTCCTGATACCCTGCTCCATACAATATAAATCCAATGTACTGCACAAAACAAACAGAGATTGCAAATCATCCACTGTTAGAGATACACACTCCACAATGAATAAGCTTTGTAAACATCCGCAAGCAACACGTGCAGCCAGCACATTTCCTATTTCACAATATCACACATGTACACTCACCGTGCAACTATGTGTGCACATGTACACTCACCGTGCAACTATGTGCGCACATGATTTGCACAAACACAAATAAAGTGTATAGAAATAAACACCTAGTACTGTATCAAGTGAACATACTTCTCAACTAAACACCGGTATGACAATCACAACTACTCAATAATAAATAATCTGTGATTTGTGTTATAAGGCACAGAAATTTACCAAAACAGTTTCTAAAAAGAGGCTATTGCACAAAATGCAACAAAATGCCTTCCATTATTGTTCAGACGATACGAATGCTTATACTCCACCCTTGCTTACCTACAAGGACCATAATTTATATTCAACTACTCATCCAGATAATCACTTCCACAAAGTTTCAGTACTCAAAGTGCCTCCATTTCGATGACACCTTCCACCCCCCCCCCATATCCTTTTTTCGACAGCCATAGTACTGTTTTTGCACGATTCCCGTCCTCACCCGCTGTACCATTCAATACCAAACTAACAGTTGTATGATTAAAACGCCAAACTGTCGGACAGCACTATATACAATCAATTAATTTAAGCCAATTAGTTCTATACTTGACTGTAACAGAATGCTATTGACAGCGCCATTTCTTATAACAAGTGCTTATACTAACTAGATACACAAGCTTTCCGTTAGTAGTAGCAGCAGGAGCACATCAAGTCTTAACAGAGCAAAGCACAACATACAGCAAACAGATCACCAGGCTTTGAGCACACTGGCAACAAATAGCACTAACAGATTGTACGTCGGCTCAAGTAACAAAGCGCCTATGTTGATATACATGTACATGATAGTCTATAAACAAATCTCAATAACAGATCGCCTCACAGTTCACACTACGTGAGTACCAGGTGGTGCTCACATTCATCAAGGGACAACAATATCATTAAATGATCAATGCAATACATACAGTCACTCCTCATCCATACTTCAACTAATTTAAACGCAACTCCAAGATGTGAATAATTAACCCATAAACATATTTGTTGCATCAAAATGTGATCGATATCAGTAAATTTTACTCACTGCAATTCATTCAGCATCTCACATGAATTTTGAGCAGAAAGCGAACTGTCTGAACCTAACTGGAGGCAAGGAAAAACGTTGATGCTAACGAACACAACTATCCCACAAAAGGACAACGAGACTTTGCTGGCTTAGTATTCAGTAAGTACTTCTCTAAACACAGAGCAGTTTCCCTGGGTTAGTGAACAACGAGAACAGTGGGCCATAAATGTCACCACTTAAACTGACTGCAGTCACTCATTATTTCAGTCACGGATATTTAACATTTAATTTCAATAACTAAATAGTAATCATTACTAAAACTGGTACTAGTTTATAGTTCTGAAACCAGTTTTAAACTAGTTTATAGTTCTCACACCAGTTCTCAAACTAGTTTATAGTTCTCAAACCAGTTCTCAGACCAGTTTATAATTTCTCAAAGAAGTTCTCAAACCAGTTTATAGTTCTCAAAGCAGTTCTCAAACTAGTTTATAGTTCTCAAAGCAGTTCTCAAACTAGTTTATAGTTCTCAAACCAGTTCCAAAACTAGTTTATTTTAACGAAAGATCTTTGCTTTAGTCTTCCTTTCTACGACTGCCCATAAATCATTAACCTTTGCAATACCTCGATTATATTCGTAAGCCAAAATGTTACATATAATTAAATAAATAATCAGAATTATCAGATATTATAAATAAATAAGATAATTATTCAATCATAATTATAGTATATATACTTCTAATTTAATATATTAATATTAATATATTAATAACACATTCATATACATTAGCATTGCTAATTATGCAAGCCATAGATATTTTTATAACATACAAATTAACAGGTCAAAAAAACAAGCCAATTCTTCCACTGTTGATTCATCAAGTATCTTAGTGCTTAATCAAACATTGCAGAAGGGAATTAAATCCTCAATTCCCTGCATTTTATGATTTATCATAAAATATAATGAACGAAAATTCCAACTAAAATAATGACATTCGTGCCACTAAGATTTTAAGGAGTGGGTTACATATTTCCTAAAGAATAAATAATTTACCAAAAATCTAAGTAAAACAAACAGAAACCGTTTCATGAATCATGCCAACAAGTAAAGAAAGGTGACGAATAAACTGATGACCAAAAATTATAAAGCAAGCATCACACAATGCATCCCATATTTCAACTACATACCTCATCAATACATACAAGATCTAATCTGATTCACAAACTCTATGCAACACATACACATTAGATACATTCTCAAATGCCAACAACACGGTTAATATCACATTTCATTCGCAACAATATACTTATAATAATAATTAGTTAATATACACATAGCAACAAGAAGTCAGGTGGAAAATACAGACAGTAACGTCACTGTATATCAATAAATTCAAATTATTACTCAATGGGTTTTCTCCTAAGTAGCTTCATGCGTACGATCTTACCAATTATTCAAGGAGGATTAAGATCAGGGCATTGTTGATCAACCGCTGAATGAACTGACTTCAGCTCGGTGCACTGACTCCTAGCTCAGTGCACGTATTGCCCAAGCACCGGATCACAGTAGGCCAACTCTACTGCACAATAACACCGGGGAATATCTCAAAATGTTCTAATAACACACATCGGTTAACAACTCAAGATATGATGATATTTAATTATCTTGCAATATTATTGGATACATTGGAATAGCCAGAGTTTATGCATAAATTATAATTATACAAACTTGCACACACCTCGTTGAAAATACAAAATTCAAATTATTATTTTTACAGCCGATTCTACACATACCGGAATTTCATTCGATAAGAAACAACGAGCTTTGCAAAGATAATTCGGCAGCAAAAAATCTATCACTGCAACATAATTGAACAATACATCGTAATGCAGTACTAAAATACATCAACTATCAGAGACACAAAGTAAAACACTAACGAGGGTCAAAATCTGTTAAGTCACGTTACAATGATGCCGTAAAAGTATCAATTCATTTGATACATAGACAGCAAAGACAGAATAACAAAGTAAGTAAGCTGATGATGCGGATGTATGTCTGTATAAATGCACTTCTGAATCACCCTTTATCGTTACGGTAATACCTTAACAAAAATAGTAGGTGCGGGAAAAAAATCTCTAACGGGCTTAAGATGCTAACATTTCTCACAGAAATTTTGTTTTATTTCATTATTATTGTCTTGTACAACTAATATAACAGTGTGCAAGTAAATGAATCGGTTGTAATAATTAAAAAGTAAACAAGTTGCATGACATTTACTTGTACAGAACTCTTGCAATCGAGAAGTGATGCAAGATCAGACTGTACGACAGGAATAAAGTCTCAAAGCTCAAACCGTTTAATAAGTACAAGCCATAAGCTACTTATAAACACTCTTCAACAAAAACTCCACTCATCAGAATGTCATAGTTATTAACCTATTGATTGCCTACAGAGAATCACTATACAGATTTATGATTATCTGTCACAACATGGTTTATGTGTATCAATTTAAACATTTCATAACATTAAACTTTTATTTCTAATTCTAATCCCAAATATTGTACTTTTAACCCTACTGACAATCTAACCGTACCATACTGCTTAATTTAAGCACATGATAGCATCAGATTAAGAAGAGTCACATAAAAACGACACAGATTCAATGCCACTGCAGTAGTAGTCTAAAAGGTTTCCTAATCCACGATTCAACATCATATGTAGTTACACATACATACACACATAGCAAATAGACACTATAACTCACATAAATGTTGCTATATCAGACAAACGTTCTACAGATTCATCTCTAAGGCAAAGCAGGACACAACACGGGTCGATTCTCGTTCATACTTCATCCCCACTACAACAGTTTCACAGTCCTCCAGCAGTTAGCCTTCAAATAATGCTACCACTGATTGATCGGTGCACAGCATTAGGTAGACACATGCACGGGCGCATTTCACTACAAAGCAAGTTCAGCGGGAACGGAATTTGTTCAGTAGCCAAATGTTGCACATGCGTTGGGTATAAAATGTTTTGGCAAGCAGCCAAAAATGATTTGTTTGTGGATTAATGTACTGACAATATAAAGAAAATGAAAGCAATGGTACAGAGAAAAATAATGCGTCATTCATTAATTTACTCATTTAAAAATTTTCATTTAAATCAATTATATTTTCATTTATACAAATTTGATTTATATATATTTATTATTATTATATATTTATATTTGTTTACTCATTTACATTCTTACTTATTCATTATTTCACTCGGTTACTCATTATTTTGCCAAGCAAAAATTTGCTCCTAAAAATTCACAAATATGGAGGAAGGAAAGGAACAAGCATCACTGGTGGATTAACGAGAATTTGCATCCCTGTTTAAGTACTGAAAGTAACAAGTATTCTACGCAATCAACAAATCAGAGTCGCTGCCACTTCGCTGATGATCACCTATTGTACTATGCTCATCGTCATCATCATCATCATCATCATAAGCCACACTTTCATCATCGAGCGACATACTCGGATCAACGCTGCTGATCTCGGCACTGATGCTGTCACCGTCTGACGCCAGGTGGCGCAGCTTTGACACCACGATGATGGCATCAGCGACACGACTTGTTGGACGGGTCTCGCAGACTTCAGGTTCATCACAACCCGATGCGTTAATGTGCGGAGGAAACTCTTCGGACGTCTCGTGATCACCGGTCGCAACCTTGCACCACTGAGCCTGTGCAAGACCTGTCACAAGAGATATCGCAACACGGGACCCGTCGTGCACATCAGCAACCCCGCCGTGCACCTCCGCCACACAGGATGCTGACCCGACGGACAGCGAATCTACTGCGACACCTAAGTCATCGGTGCCACATACATTACCAGTACGACCATCAGTCAAATCCGGCGTATCATTGCACACCGGGGGCGGTTCAACGCTGTCACAAGAGGCATTGCCCATCACGATGGTTGCCACGGCACTGTTCGTGTTCATCACCCGATTGGTCTGCGCGATGTACGGAGGCGGAGTCAGACCGTCCCTGTCGAACGCTGCGGGTGTGGTCCTCGGCTCACGAGCCCTCAACTCTTGCTGGACCTCGTCGTACGGCCGTGACGTTGCCATGGCTTCTACGTAGCCAGGAGGAGCCGAGAACTCGGCGTAGATCTGGTCCTGTATCGCGGTGATCGGTGAGATGTGACGACCTCGAGAGTTTGACCTTTGACCGTTGACAGCCGCCTGGCGGACCAAGTGGAGCCGACAAGAGCAGCCGAGCGTGACGACGAGCAGCAGGGCACAGGACAGAGAACCAATCGTTGCAGCGAGGATCACACGCGTCGATTCTTCAACACAACACATACACAGCGCGCGTTTCAACGGTGAAATCTATAGTAGTTTATATCATTAGATAATTTACCTCTTGGATGAAGAGATCTAGTCTGTTAGCAATAAAGAAAACAAAATTAGTAACAAAACCGATCCATTTACTATTATACATCTGTATACATAATATGTGTAATAATGAAGAGATATTTTTTTCACGCCGAAAAAAGAACATTATATATTTAGAAATACACTATGTCAAAAGCAAGAGAAACTACATCAAAACTGAAACTAATGTCAACATATTACAGATGTCAGCAAGTAACCCCCTCTGCTGGCTAATCGGACACCAAAATTTACAACCGGTTAGCCATGACATTCAGACTTCTTTGTTTCCCTAAAAACAATCAATTTATGTTATTATTATCTATCGCATTGAAAAATTGTGCAGAAAAAAATCACTTGAATCGCAATAATACAACAAATAACATGCGGACCACACCTATGAATGACAAGTGGCAGCTACACTTACGCGGGCAAAACTTAGGAATCACAGGCAGTAGCTGTACTTACGCGGGCAGTTCTGTTCATCAGTTCCATCAGCACAGTCGTCGCGTTCATTGCACACTTGGTTCTCTACTATACAGCGATCGTTGGCACACAGAAACGTCCCATTCTCATGTCCGCATTGATCAGATGCTACAATGTCACAGAGCTATTCATAACAAAACCACATACAATTATAAAAATCTTCTCACTTTTGCACACATGTTATCCATCTGGGCCCAATGAGGTCGGCTGTTTAAAACAGACTCAGCGCTATCGTCTACGTGCTCCAAAATGAAAAGCAATACGAATGATGACTCGGTCGATGGTAAATATGACTGGCGAAATAACTAATGAACACCAGTCAATCGCCAGTTATCCATACAAAATTTCTTTCATAGTTGTTCTAACAAATAATTTCAATCAGCTGCTAGATCAGAATTAGAAATGTTCTAGGATCACAGTAGAAAAGCAACACGGAAAAAAAGAATAGGCCTACCAGTTAGCTATGCAAAAACAATAGAACAAAATAGCACATTAACTTATTTTGCATTTTTTTTACAAATAACGGTTTTAATATTCGCTTTTCCACCCTGCCCCCTCCCCCACCTCTCACACACAAGATAGTGGCCATGCAATACTTTCAATAGGTCATGAGACAATTTAACAATAAGCCTAGTCATTCTTGCTCCTTAGCATGGCCCAATAAAATCTTTCAATCAAGACTATCAACATGATATGACAAAATCAATTATTCTAATTTACAGCAATTGAAAAGAAATTATTTATTAATCCTATTACGCAGCGATTGTTCAGGCAGAGGAAGAAAAGCGGGGGCTGGGCAGGGCTAGGTGGGCGGGGCAGGGCTAGGTGGGCGGGGCAGGGCTAGGTGAGCGGGGCAATGTACTTACTGCAGTAGAGTTCATCCATGCTGCTACCGGCGCAGTACGCGACACCGTTGCACCGTTCTGCCTCCGTGTAGCACATGTGGTACCCAGAGTACCGGCCACACGTGTACTCACCAGCTCGACACATGTCCTCTAACATGTCAACAATGTTCACCATGAACAGAACAGCTCAAGCTTTATCATACAAACAATAAGAATCTACACACTACCTGTGAAAACACCACCGGATAAACTGGACATGTTCAAGATAAAAGAAAAACCACGGAAATTCTATTCTATGTGGTTCAATGTCATCATGAAATCGTTGAGATAATATGAAATGTACTCAAAGTAAAATACGCAGCGAACAAACAATTACGAGTTGGAACCGTACGGTATCCATGCCCGAGATAAATCTAGAATAAATGATTTATATAAGACGACAAAGAACTACTCAACTCAATATCAGTTTCAACTATTAATAAACACAGGACTTCAGATTGTCAAATCAATACAGGATTTTAGAATTTACCAACAAAAATTTAAAAACGAATTACATCAAAGCCAATATCCAGTCATAACTGGATATTGATCCAGGTTCCAAGTATGTCAACAGTCACACATATAATGAATAATAATAATAATAATATATAGTAATAATAATAATAACAATCAACACATAAAATGAGTATCATGTTGATGTGTTGATGAAACGATACAGTATCAAAAATAATGAAAGATACAAACAGAATCTTTAAAAACAAACTACACACTAACTAGTCAGACTTCACAGAGTTTTTGAAAGACAGAGAATATAAAAGAACTTACCACATCCCGTTTCATCGTCACCATGAAGTGGGCAATCCCAGCGTCCGTTGCAGGAAGATGTGATCGGGAAACAGTCCAATTCACGCTTACAAGCCCTTTGATTGGATAGACACACACCTAATAAAAATATACGACAGTTTTAATTGGACACGACACATGCATGACAGCAACATACTAGTTTCTGACAAGGTAGAACAATTCTGACAATAACATACGAGTCCTACGATTCGAAATTCATGTAAAAAAGACATAAAACAACTCAAATCACAAATAAATAAATACAAATGTGTTTATAACAAATATGAATACGTACAATAACAAATATAAATAACAAACAATGTAAGAATAAATTAATGCTAATGCTTCACACTCAATGCCACAGAAATTTGAAGTTGGACATATTTAATAACTTCGATTTCCATTACAAATAATTTCAGCCCACTCTCGTTTTAATCTACATTTTTTATATGTTCTGTGATTGAAATCGGCAGTTCTGTACAGAAAAAAATCAAACAAATCCTGTAATTAACAAATCCTTGCTCAAAGAGAACAATGGTTAAAAATCGTAACAACGAACACAAACACTTCAAGTCTCCGTCAGAGCAGGACAGATTGAAATCAATAATCACAATCAATGGTACGAACCTTTTTCCTGATAAGTAGCGTTGAAGGCATTCAAGAAC
>JAQFYQ010002549.1:0-11564 GCA_034694885.1 Buchholzia appendiculata
CTATTTGGGAGGCCCAGTGGTTATGCATTACTGACGGTATTTATTACAAATATGATCATATTTGTTCTCATTATCTATTAAAATATTTACAAAGTGTAATTTAAAAACAGAAACATCAACAGCATCAGCCCTTTGTACATAACAGCTGGTAAAATTTCAAGTCGGGTGCATAGCCACTGTGAATAGATGATGACTCATTGATCAGCTGATCGTTCGTGGTATGAAATTTTCGTGGTAAGGAAAGGGTTAAGGACCAGACAGATTTATTATCTGACTAATTCATCAACATTATTACGTTATTATATTATTATGTTCAACGTTATTATGTTCAACAACGTTATTTATTTCTGCAGATTTCTCTGAGCAGTAGTGGTTAAAAATAACTTAAAATAGTCATTGAAATACAAAGAGATTTAGGTTACAGAGATTCATTGATTGGCAGTGTTTATAAATGAGATGTAGATCGCTTTGAGGTCCTAGACTATCATAAATTACATTGGTTTCGAAGTTTCAGTTATCAGTTTGCTAGCGCAAAATTGTTAAGTAAAATCCAATGTTATCTTAATACCAAAACATGATTAAACTAAAGCAAACGTCTGAGTACGTCATGTTTCCTGCTAGAAGAAGCCAGAGTACATGTACCTCGGCTATAATGTACGGTGCAAGTACAGTATAATGTACGGTGCAAGTACAGTATGAGTACCAGACTAATGCAGTAGTTGCCCTGCAGCAGTGCAATGTTGTTGCTGTCCGAGATTTATGAAGACTCAAGTCTGGCACTTGTCTAAAGTTTGAAGATTCGCTAAGTATGAATCACGGCTTTTATTCAACAACCAGTGGAATTTAGTGGCAATGTTTCCAAACTGGTCTGACTGATTGTAGGCGGGAGTTGCTGGCACGGTTGATGGTGGTAGTGGACGCCCCCTGGTGTGACGTTCAAGACGCCTAGCTCTACGCCTCAGCTGTGCACCAGCAGCTCACCAGCTGGTAGTACTAGTAGCTCGTTGCTCAGTGACTAAATAAAGTTGAGAGAGCGTAGTGTAGCAGCGCAGCGCACTTGTAGATTAAACAATGATTGATATTTGATGCACTTAACTTGTGTGTGTTTAGACTATACGTGCTTGTATGTTGTGTGCTTTCTGCGAGACGCTCATGATGTAATGAATTGCATTACGTAAGTTATGAATAACATTAGAAATTGAGCTTTAATAGAAGTACATGCGAAATGAAAGTAATAAGTTGAAGAAATGATTATCTATTCATTTTGTTGTATTATCAATTATAGTAAGTATTTGTTCCGTACGAAATTTGCCGTTTTTCGGTATTAACTAATACGGCAGCGAATGTGATTGTATTACTGGAGAAACCTCCGCTCAGTTTCACCTTTCCTATTGTTTGCAGACGAAAACATTATCGTTTGATTTCAGATATATGAAATAGATACCGCCTTATTCTGATCTCCAACTATTTTACCACAGGCGCTGGAAGACAAGACAACAAAGCAAGATCAAAGGGAGTTGAGGCGAGGAAATTACCTGCGCCTGGAATCCTAGGATAACCGTCGGATAGACATCAAAGGAAAAGTTTTTACTTCATGGATGTTGTGTTTTGATTAAGCGTAGGATAGCCGCCGCGCACTGCGCCGCGGTATCTATTTTCATCTTCTTTTGTCGCCACACTCCACACACCTCGTAATAGCCTGCAGGTATTTAGCAAGTCAATAGAATTACTGCTTCACGGGTTAGACCTGGCAAAACATTGCGGCTATTACGCTACGCGGCTGAGATGGATTGCAACCGGACTACGTAGTAGGTCATCAGCAGCTGATGGTCAAAGTTCGGATTACTTGGCCGTTGTCTGATTCACGTGTCGTAGCTGTGTGAATTAATTCCCAGAGTTTGACTTCGCTTCCGCTTTGTGCCGGAGTGCATTCCTTGTTGGAAAAGAAGAGTGGAATAAGAATGCCACACGTAAACTCGTCGTCCGGGGGTGATGACTTTGGCTCGACTGATGAGGTGAAGGTGTACAAGGAAGAGGGAGAGGTGGAGGAGGAGCAGAGGGAGTCAGAGAATCTCTCGGAGGATAAGCTCGGTCTAGTCACGGAAACAGAAGAGGTACGTTCATTTCTTGGTTGAGATTTGTCTATACAAGTTTTCAATACTGCCCTGTACTTGGCAAGTTGGCATTGCGTCCATTGCTAGGTGACGACGAGCGTACAACCTTGTTTCTACGTGGTGAACACTGTGAGGAATGGCATCCGACCTTAAGCCTTAGCGTGATGGAATTCCAAAATCATCATAATCATCGTCATCATCATTGTTTGACGTCGTGTTTCTATTTCATGCCATAAGTTGTCAGACATGTTTCAATGTCGGGGCTAAATGTCAGCGCCAATGTTTCATTAACCGAACCTGGAGCGAGATGTGTCTCGAGTTGAACAACTTTATTAACTATATTACATGATTGTAATGACGTAGGTCTATTAAGAGTTATGCCTGTGCATACAAACTTAAAAATGACTATTCAGTTTGCATTCAGCGTGCGTTGATCGCTGTGCCTTACTCTGGGCTGAGCATCTGTGTGCCTTACTCGTGGCTACTCATCTCTGTGCCTTACTCCGAGCTTCACATCTGTGCCTTACTGTGGGCTGCCCATCTGTGTGCCTTGCTTTGGGCTGCACTTCTGCGTGCCTTACTCTGGGCTGCCTATCTGTGCCTTAATCTGGGCTGCACGTCTCTGTGCCTTACTTTGGACTGCCCATCTGTGCCTTACTCTGGGCTGCCTATCTGTGCCTTACTCTAGGCTGCACATCTGCGTGCCTTAATGTGAGCTGCACGTCTCTGTGCCCTTGTGATCTAATGTATGTCTTCATCTTTATTCTGGACGACTGTCTCCTCATGCCTGTGAGTTGAGTACTCTGGTGTTGTTTAGAGAACCCAAACGGGAGCGGTTTAGAATTATTTGGCAACATGGAAGTGACGACGGACTGGCCGGGGAGAGACCGCCGCCGCTGATCTTATATTATTTGTGCAGACTATTACTCAGCTTATAGGATTATAAATCTGGCATCTGCGGTGACGGACGGCGCAAGTTTGCTAAGTTGTTTAGAGATCAAAAGGTTGCCTATTAGGATCAGCCTGGCGACCGTTCAGAAGTGCAGATTATCGGCACACTTGAGATGTCAGTGAGGGATCGTTGTTTCGAGTACCTCTTATCGCCTGAACCACCGGCGTAGCGTTGAGCGCGACCGCTGTTGACTAGGAATTTAAATATAAATAGCCGCAGCTAATTTTCACTTAGTACAGTTCTGGGTACTTTATTTCCCGGGTGAAAATTGAAGGAATTCTAAGCGGCTTAGATTTTATGTTGGGAGCTTGAGAGGCTACGAGCATAGGAGGAGATTAATATACGGCTTCATCGCCGTTAAATTAGAAACTTCATCATATTTGTAATCATCGTCGTCGTCATTATCATCGTTGTCATCGGCACTGACTTCATCATCGTCGTTATCCTTGCTCACTTGCATCTGTATGCATAAGCAATTAAGCATTAATAAGGTGACAGATCAAATGCTTAAAGCTGCGGAAGTCGCCGCTAGAGATATTACAGCGATGCTGATCAAGGACTTTGACCATGAAGGCCAACTACCTAACTATCAAGACCAACTACTTGCCTATCAAGGCCAACTACTTACCCTTCAAGGCCAACTACTTACCCATCAAGGCGCTGAACCATTGAAAGTATGAAAAGCCTTCAAGCAAACATTGAAGTAATAGGGACTTGGGATCAAAATCCATGAACTTTAAATCAGTCCTTACGGAGACCCTAAGACCTTGCATCATTTGTGACATCACAAAGATTTCCCAGTGAGTAAGACCATGCTGATTGGTTGAACGTGTGTGTGACGTGTTGGACTGTTGGGTTAATGACCTGCAGGCATGCTATCTGTTAGTGCTGGAAGCGGTACACAACTGCTTGCATGTTATTCTTATCGTCCGTAGATCCTTTAAAACTTAGACCCTCGTAGACTCTAGAACTTTTATGGTCCTTAGACTCTTTACAACAGGAGACCCGTAGACTGTTGTTATGTTTAAATCTAAAAGACCCTTTTAACCCAAACATGTGTTCAATTGTGTTGTCAGCTGGAACAATGGAATTTTACCCATATCTATAGTAAACCTTGAGGCAATGTGAACTATAGAATCTCGTCGTTTTGTTAATTAACGAAGTCTTCCCTCCCGGACGTGGTCCTTTCTCTGGACATAATCCCTTCTCAGTCCTATTTGTATCTCTCCATACTAAAGTCTTATCTCTCCATACTAAAGTCTGTATCTCTCCATACTAAAGTCTTATCTTTCCATAAAGTCTGTATCTCTCCATACTAAAGTCTGTATCTCTCCATTCTAAAGTCTTATCTCTCTCTCCGAACTAGGATGTTGTCCTGCTGATAAAATCTCAGCTCTGACTGAGATGTTGAAGTAAATAAAAATAAATGGTCATGTAACGACATACTCTAGATATTACAGTAGCAGTTGTTTGCATTTCTTATTGGCATGCTTGATGTTTGAACGTTGTGGTCTTGCTCATTTATAGAAGTATGTGGAAATCCAAGCCCTAAGTTATTACACCATAAATTTTGCTTAATTATTAATTTAAATATTGATTAATTTAAGCGTACTGATTAATTAATGTTATGCGCCTCGGAATGTCAGTGACGAGAGTTATGGCACGCACGGCGCATGTGAAAGGAAGTGCTACATACAATGTTGACCATCAAGAGAGAATTTTCGGTTGTCCCGTCACGTGTGATTTTGCAAGGTCTCTGCTTTCACTATATGTGTTAGAAAATTAAGCACCAGCAAGTGTTACAGCCATACAGTTAATTCAGTTGTGCATTATTAATTTCAAGTATTTTTGTTTATTACAAGCATGGAATGCTCAGTTTCATGTAGCCTCAGGTCTTCAACTTCCGTTTTATTTGATGAAGGCTAGCTGGAATGTTGGAATGTAGCATTGAAAAGAGTTGTAAACATTGATAAAGAAGATGGGGCTCTGTCCGAAGACAGGTCCTGGCGATGGCTATTTTCTTACGTATTACTACGCATGACTTTTAGCACATTAAACATTAAATTTGGATAAATTGGTTAAATGTGTATATTTCAGGAAGATTTGTATGATTCAATGGCGTCACACTGCACTTGGCTTTTGGCAAAATTTGTTCAGAATCTGTTTATCAATTATTGATTGCAAAGTCATAAATGCAACCTCAGCGATGGCAATATAGAGTAAATAACATAAAATGTGTTGCAATTCGTAATATTATTATCTTCTGTATATGCTATAGAATTCGTTTGTTGTTGTAAAAGGGTAAGAGTTCTGACGTGGATGTCAAGAACAGCTATTCAACAGACGAAAATTCCAACGGCACTCTAATCGGAGGAGGTAGGTTTTGAACTCTGACTCGATTTAGCAGAATTTATTTACGCTCGATGGTCTATTTAATTGACTAACTGTTGACTTTATGATAAACTTGAACTTTCTGTGTTAGTTCTTTTTTTGAATCCTGTAGATATACATTGCATTGAATACTGTTGTAAAGTTCATCTGAGCCCAGTGCTAATAGTACGTATGTGTTGCATGCAATTTATTTCAAATTGAAAGTGAAGCTGTTATTTATACAATTTCTAACTTAAGCATAAGGAAGGAGTGACACGTGGCCTAGGATAATGTAGCACTAGGCTAGAAATGTAGCAATATTTATGCTACAAATGTTAAAACTATTTATGCTACAAATGTGACAATTGGTATTGAGTGAGTAAACCAAACATGTCGACAACTATTTTTCATGTTAACACTATACTCATGTTATAGTAAGAGAATAACCCTTTTAAGCGAAATAGCTTTGGCATGACAGGCCCACTGACAGTAGTCTGGTGAAATCAATACGTCATCGCTGAATGACAAACACACGGGGATTATTCTCCTAGGCTCAGCATGGAGAACATGGGAGATCAGATAACTTGCAAGAGCCAACTTTGTAAATCTTTCAGCAGCTTGTTTAACAGTCATGTCAGTCTCTGGATAGGAATTACTGTCAGCCTCATTGTAGACTCAGGAACGATGGAGGGGTGAAGGAGTGGAAGGGTGAATGAGGTGGAGGGGTGGATAAGGGAGGGTGAAATCCGCTATTTACCTAACCTGAAACTGGGCAGCAATACTGACACTTCTTCAAATATCCTGCCTGTATGCTGATGAGCTGGATATCTGTCAGGATGCCAAAAGCTTACGTGTTTGCCCCGTCCACAGGGTTACTGAAACTCGATCTTCTTTTGTGAAGGGTCTGTTCTTTTTCCTGGACACTTCTTCTCGCTTGGCCTATCCATTTTCGTCGCTTCCATTGAATGAATGAAGGTGTACGCAAGGAGAGCCTGTGTAGTGTAGGATGGAAGATTATAATGGGTGTCCTGATGACCGTTGTCCCCTGAACTACGCTAGTAAGATGTCTGGGGGGCCCTGAACTACGCTAGTAGGATGTCTGGGGTCCCTGAACTACGCTAGTAGGATGTCTGGGGGTCCTGAACTACGCTAGTAAGATGTCTGGGTCCCTGAACTACGCTAGTAGGATGTCTGGGTCCCTGAACTACGCTAGTAAGATGTCTGGGGGTCCCTGAACTACGCTAGTAAGATGTCTGGGGTCCCTGAACTACGCTAGTAAGATGTCTGGGGTTCCTGAACTACGCTAGTAGGATGTCTGGGGGTCCCTGAACTACGCTAGTAAGATGTCTGGGGTTCCTGAACTACGCTAGTAGGATGTCTGGGGGTCTCTGAACTACGCTAGTTAGATGTCTGGGTCCCTGAACTACGCTAGAAAGAGGTCTAGGGTCCCTGAAGTAAGATATCTGGGGCTGTCTTACTAGGTAGGACATTGATAGGTAATTGAATGAATTATTCAGTCTGGTGAGTCATGTATTTAGCAATAGAGTAGTTGCTAACAACATTGTAGTTATACTTCTATTCATGTAGTTGGCGCAATGTCAAGTGAACTAGATTGAATAGATTAAGTAGCTATTATGAATAGGAAATGCTGTCCAATTTAAATTGCTGTAGAAAGCTGTATCTTATTACAAATTATAGGTTATATGAAATGATGGTTGAAAGATAGCAAGTGCAAAGTTCCTATCTAGTTTCTCATTTAATGTCGCCGTCATCAGTATAGGTCTGCAGGTTTGGCGATGGCTTAGTATGCAAGGCAATGGCTTAGTATGCAAGGTAATGGCTTAGTATGCAAAGTAATGGCTTAGTATGCAAGGTAATGGCTTAGTATCCAGGGTAATGGTTTGGTATGCAAGGTAATGGCTTAGTGTCAAGATTAATGACTTAGTGTCCAGGGTAATGGCTGGTTTCCAAGGTAATAGTTCAGTATCGAGGGTAACGGTTCAGTATCCAAGGTAACGGTTCAGTATCCAAGGTAACGGTTCAGTATACATTGATAGAATTTTCCAACTTGAGGTGGTTTTCATGGTTAGTATTCATGGCTAGTGTTTGTGTAATTGTGTGATGGTTATTTTTCAGAAGATATTGTTGGAGTTCAGTATCTTGGATTAGGCTTCATGAAAACTAAATATTAATATCTTATACAAACTTGATTGAAACGATATAGTGATTTGATTGATACAATATGCAATCTAAAGTTTCAATCTAAATAAAGCACAGTTACGAAAAATATAAAACGTAAAATCTTTAGTGATGTGCAACATCTTTTATTTCTATCCCTACAATTCTTCAACTCGTGATCTTTTGGAGTCTTCATTGAGCTTGGAAAAACTGGTAAAGCTGTTTAACGCTTCTCTTTGAATGATGGAATAGAAGCGGAGCATTGTTGTGGTAGGTCATGGTGGTGTCGACTGTCGAGGTCCTACAAGCAGGGGTGACGAAGAGTGATAGGGTGGGTGGGTGGTGTACACTCGGTAGTGCGTGGGAGAGGTGTTGGGCAGGCAGAGAGGTGGGGTGGTGGTGTAGGCAGAGAGGTGGGGGTGGTGGGTGGAGTCGGCTCGGTGGTGGGGTGGTGGTGTGGGCACGTTGGTGGGTGGTGTAGGCAGAGAGGTGTTGGTAGATCTCTATCGGGCGCGACGTTTGAATGTGGCTGCATGACGCACTACAAAGACAGCGTGACTGCGTGGTCCAGGCGACCGGTCATACTAGCCTGTTGTGTTTATGCCCTTAACCTTTAACCCTGGTCAATTGATACCATACTTTTTGCTCCTACAAAGACTGACCTTTCACCGGATCGTTGTGACTGATCCGCTAATCAGCTCTTGAGAAGCTGCTGGACTTTTGATACTCTTTCACTTGATCAGCTCCCTTGCTGTATGAGCCTGTGATATGGTAGAGGGGTGGGGTGGGGAGGATGTGACGAAACTTCCTGGTAAATCAAACATATCCTTTTCTTACGTTCTGTTGCATTGACTGTTATTCTATTTCTTTGTGGTCGATGTGAGATGTTTATGAAACACGTTTATCAAGACTTTGAGTGACTCTAACAGGAAAAAGATCAGGACAATGTTGGGATACAAACGAATCAAAAATGTTGTCTCAGAATTTTAGGTTGTAAAACAAAATAACATAAAGATAAGGTTGAATGCGCCGGTGACGGGTGACCAATAGAACTGGTTTATCTGCTGCAGCTTCTTCTTGTCTATAGTTCGTACAAGGTTGCATCAGTTGAACAGATTCGAATGAAGATCAATGTTTGAAACAGAGCACTAATAATAGCGGTGAATGTTTAAGCAATCATGATGAAGTCAAACGATTAAAACTTAGTGATTTATTCAATTACATCGAATTTTATAACACATCATATAATACGACTAGAATCACTGAAATTTCGACACTGTATTTAATGCATACTTTAGTTTGGATTCAGTTTTCATTTCAAATTGGTTTAATTAGATAATTTGGTAATATTTTTAGCATTTTATTAGAATAATATTGCGTCATTAAGTTAAATGGAATTTATACAATGGCCACCAAGCTGCTGGTGATTTGTTATTCTAGGCTTCATCTCTTCCCAATGCAGTGTTGCCAGTTCCGCGGTTTTCCCAATTGGGCTGCTTTTGAACTTTGGTTGCGGTTTTTTTGGGCTGCTTTTCAAGCTAAAAGCCTGCGGGTTTTGGGCTGCTTCTTGACTCTTGTTGCGTTTTTTGGTCTGCTTTTTGACTTTTGTTGAGAATCTTTTGTTAAGTGGTTCTTCTGCTAAGAATCTCTCGTCGCCACCCCCCTCGCTCGTCTCAAGGTCGCGACGGGACAATTTTTAACTTTCTCCTCCAAAAAAGCGTATATAATTTAAATTTTTTATGGTATTTTGCTCGTTTTTAGAATTTTTTTAATTGGGCTACAATTTGGGCTGCTTTTTTAAAATTTGGGCTGGTTTTGGACCCCGAAGTTGCGTTTTGTTAAGAAATCATCTGGCAACCCTGTCCCAATACTACCACAAAGTTTAGTAATTTCCAGAATAACGACGTTATGATGACGATGTTATGATGACGATGTTATGATGACGATGTTATGATGACGATGTTATGCTGACGATGTTATGATGACGATGTTATGATGACGATGGTTGTTTGCTAATTTGTTTGTTATTGATCGTCACAGTTAATAATAATAAAACTGAACTTTGCTTATACATGCTAGTTTAGCCACAGACAATGATACTCGATCATTAATTCCACAAGGACTTTGTGAATCAGATAAAGATGTGCTTTTGTTGTTGCCCTGATATCCGCTGTATATTCGTACACACTTAGGTTTTGTGCATTATTTCGTCCAAATAAAAAGCAGCTTCTACCAACAGAAAGATTTATAGACAGTGCATTGGAGGACTTAAGGTCGTGTCACACGGGATCCTGTGCGGAACTGCGGCAGCGAAACAGTCGCAGACGTTAGTTCGTTCTGAACGGCGCTCCACACTCGCTGGGATTCGCGACCGCGGTGGGGAGGAAACGCCCGCAACAGTGAATATTGGTCGTGTACAGTACACCCAATTTTCCAGTCCTGTGAAGGCCTCAATGTTTTGGGGTGTGGCGCTGCACCACATAATTATGAACTCTGCGTTTGAGTTTTTAGTGTGAACGCAGCTTGATATTCTAAGCGGTTTCTCATCTTTCAGTCGGCAGGCTTGCTCGCCGCGCCGCCTCGGCTGATAAATCATTCTCGCGCTGATGTTTCATTATTTGGAGGCTGCAGCAATTAATGATTGCTGTGAAGTGCCTCTTGTTGCGTCACTTTGAGTAAATAAGCTTGATATTGTTCGCCGCGTCCTCCGCGCTGTTTGATGAAGCTTATAAGATAATCCAGCTGCTGCTCAGATACGACTCAACTGCTGGAATCAATCTCATTGACATCTCTTTAATATCATTTTTATTAATATTATTATGGATCTTGTTAAATTTCTCTGCGATTTTACTGTTTACTACTAATATGCTTGTTGTACTCAGTGGTTATCATGAAGTTATCATTAGTGTTTATCAATGTCTCCCTCCCCACATGCAGCAGTTTGCACCCCCCCCCTCCGTCTGCACAACATCTCATTGAAAACTCATTGACAATCTCATCAATCAAATCACTTGGAAAGAGAACGCAATATTATTTTGAGATTTTAATTATGTTCAATATCCAAATGTTATGTATATATAAATGTTATATATATTAAGCAGAACGTGAAGGCAGTCCAATGTATGCTATAGTGAGCATCTTTTGCAATTCATGTGACGTCATCGCCAATAGTTCCATGTGACGTCATCGTTGTCAGCAGTTACATGTGACGTCATCGTTGTCAACAGTTACATGTGACGTCATCGTTTTCCGCCTGAAATGATTTAATCCTCCTAGCAACTGTTCAAATATTTCATACTAATTTTTTGCAGCATAAAGTACTATCTTGTAGCTAGGCCTAAATAAGTTTGGCATGTGTTAACCTGCAGAATATCAGGACACAAACTCTACAACTATGTACTATAATAATCCATACCATACTATGGCTTACGATTATATATTCACACTGTGCAACAGTGAACTATAATTCCATACTAAAGCAGGCCCACGTTTGAGATCAGTTGCACTAATCGCGCGATCAGAATTATTTTCGCCTAGCTGATTCTATCTGTTTGTATTGTACAGGAGTGTTGTACAGGAGTATTGTACAGGAGTATTGTACAGGAGTATTGTACAGGAGTATTGTACAGGAGTGTTGTACGGGAGTGTTGTACGGGAGTGTTGTACAGGAGTGTTGTACGGGAGTGTTGTACAGGAGTGTTGTACAGGAGTATTGTACAGGAGACTGTGTAAATGTAGATATATCTGATCGTTAATGTTGCATGCACATTTCGCTTGTTTATCGTTTTACTTTGTTTACTACTACTAGTCTGATGGTCTCAATGCGGGTGTACAGAAACGTCAAGTGTATTTTGCTAATGTTCAATTATTGCACTGTGCCGCGCACTCTTTTTGTTGACTGCCTTGTTTAACTGACAGTAATCTAGACTCTTAAAGTCTGTTAGCTTGCT
>JAQFYQ010002550.1:0-11563 GCA_034694885.1 Buchholzia appendiculata
GTCAAGGCAAGGCAAGGCAGTGAAGTGCCTCAAGGCAGCCTTGAGGCAAGGCATCAAGGCCAAGGACTACATCACTGATTTACGTAATCCTCATAAATGAGTGAGTACGGAATAACAGCGTGCAGCATGACTCGGCAAAGTGCATCAGTCTTATTGTCGCCTCAGTACGTAGCATTGGTCACCGCATAGCTGACTGTATTGTGTGTGACACACACTGTGATTGATTTTTGTTTCTGTTGATTATTTGTAAGAAGTGATGCTAATTCTAAATAAATTGTCATTTGGAATGTGCATTATGTGTTTGATGCCGAGTATTATGATGTCATTGATTAAGAAATGTTGTCTGTATTTCTATTTTCTAGAGCTAAATGGCTTGCGCTCAGCCATCATCTGCCGCTGACACGGCAGCTGGTCAGGACACTGAGGGCGAATCAAGTTTTGAAGCTACATCTTCGAACATTGATCAGCACTCGGGCGAAGAAGAAGACGGAAGTGAGGATGATGAAGATGATGATGACATGCCGACAGAGGGAGTTTCTGCAAGGGACAGTGCCGGTCAAGGGATGTCTCGGGATAAGGCTTACAGTGATAGTGACTCTCGGCAAGGCACTTCTGACAGCGATGCCGCAGATAGAGAGCACATGCTGAAACAGTTTGCAGATGAACAGGTTCGCAGAGCAAAGACTGCCGCTGTGGATGGAAATAATTTACAGATGGAAACTAGTGTTCCTAGTAGTTCCATTGGAAAACAGCAGCAGCAGCAGTCGAGTGTAAAAGAAAAAAGTGATACTGCAGCAAATCCAACCAGTCAGAATGCCAAGCCAGGATCGACGAATCAGCAGCAACAGAGGATGCTGCTGAACACTGGAAGCAGCTTAGAAGAATTTGTATCGCAACAGATTGCGAAGGCAAAGAGCCTGGCTGCCGGCAGTGTTGCGACTGCTAGTCGAGGTGGTCCAAATACTCTGAATAAAATGCAGCATGAGTTGAATGCTGATGCTGGTGGAGATGCTAGTTTTGATGAAGATGATATGGAAGAAGGAGCAGAAGAAGATGAAGAGGAGTTTGAGGATAGCGAGTACGACGGTGAAGGTGATGACGCAGAAGACGACGAAGAAGATTTTCAAGGTGAAGGTCAAGCGGGGTCGTTTGGATTATCACGTGACGAACAACTGCAGAAGCTTGTCATGCAACAGCTGCAGAAAGTAAAACCGTCTTCCTCATCGTCTTCGGCTATGCGGTCAGCCGGTGAGGCCGGAAGGCAGATTAGGACTCCTGGTAGTGCGGGTTTTGCTCGTCATCCGTCAAATAATTTGCGTGGTATGCCCCAGCAAGCATTTCGGCAGAGAGCACCAGGACAGTTTATGGGACCTCGAATGAGTTCCTCGCGACATTCCAGTCCAGGTTTATTGCAACGACAATTTGCGCACAATCGACCAAACATGAATGCATTCGTTAATCAGCAACTGTTCAAGGCACGATCGCTTGCTACCGGCTCGAGTGGACAGAGATTCGGTAGAACAAATATGCCGATGAAGCCAGGGACTTCTTCAAACACTCACGGTAGACAGAATCTCAAATCTGGTTCTACACACAAAGATGGTGATTACGAGTCAGAGGGTGAGATGAAGAATTTTATAAACGATGATGAGAAGTTGCAGGCTTTTGTGCAACAACAACTTGAAAAGGTGAAGAATATTTCAGCCGATTCGTCATCGTTAAAAGACGATAGGAAGTTGCTGAAAAATAGCAAGGCCAGTGAATCAGAGTTGTCGCCAGACGGTTTAAAAAGGGAAAGTTTGTTAGGTCAGAAGTCTTCGGATGCGGTGAAAAGCGATGACAATGAGTCGTTGAAGATAAAAATCGAGGCAGAGGAAAAAGATATTCCAGTGAAGAATGTAGTTACACCAAAGCCCAGCACAGGTACAGAGAAGACATCTGAAAATTCCTGCGTAAATGATGATTTTAAACACGAGGATAAACCAGCATCTGACAACAATGCAAATAGTTCTAAGAACAATGAAACATCCGATAAGATAAACAATAAAGCAGATTTGGAACACAATGGTGATGAGCACGAAGGAGGAGAAAAGAGTGAAAATGAGGAAGAAGAAATGGAGGGCGATAGTGATGACGATGAGGATGAAGATGATGATGAAGACGAGGATGAAGATGAGGATGATGAAGATGTGGATGAGTCAGATGAGGGGAATGAAGACATGGAAGGAGTTGAATCAGATAAGAAGAAGAAAGAGAGTAAAAGTGACGAGGTTGAAGAAGATGATGATGATGATGATGATGATGACGATGATGAAGATATTGAAGACAATGCAGAAGAGAGTGATGAAAATGAGGTGGATAACATTCCTACGACGAGTAATGAAACGACTCCAGTGAGTGCGTCCGGTCAAGATAAGGTCAGGGTTAGTGACGAGAGTGTGCCTGGAATATTGGCAGCTTGTGATGGTCTCGATGTCAGTGAGCCATCATGGAAGCAGGAAGCACCTGACACAGGTGAAGAAGCTGCAGCAAACAGTTTGGATAATGATGACAACTTGCAGAAGGATGATCTGAAGACAGGTAAGTTAGGATAATTATAGGTTATTTATGAATAATTATAAGTTGTCTTCTACGTGTACATTTGAATTGTAATGCTTGTTTTACATGGCAATGTTAATGTAGTGGTCTCAGCATGATGTTGTTCTTTGAGGCTACCAAATTTTGCGATCTCTGTAATCTTTTAAACTCTAGATTTTGTGTGAGAATATATTTGATGTTTCCCTCAATCGTCCAGGAAGTGATACATTTGAGTTACTCTACAAATATAGTGAATGTACACTGTACTGTCATTTTGTATTCCATGAAGCGTATTTGTTGCGGCGGAAACCATTTGTGACGACACCTCTTCGGTTGTACTTAGTAATGTCACTTGACCCGCCTTGTCACTCGAATAAATTATTGACATTATATTGACTTGAAAAGTCTAGAATATAAGTAGGCTATTACTACATAAAAATGCAAGTCATTTTACGTTTACTTCTAGCCTTTGTTTGTGTCTGTTGAAAAGTTTAAATTATAGTCCGTTTTGATGCAGGAATTGCTTGTTTTTGAACTGTTTGTTCACAGTCAATTCATATCAGTAACTTCTTTGTGTCAAGTAATAGTCATAATTTAAATTGTGTCTTGATTATGCGTACCTGTGATCATTTTCTTCTTAGTCACTTTTTTATCGTTTTGATTTGTTATAAGTGTAGAAATGTCTTTTTTGACTAGAAGTTTTGTTATCAGGCAAGAGGACTATTAATGTTTGGAAGGAAAATATTGCTGGAGTTTCACTCTTGTCTATGCTTGCAAGTTGCTCCTGAGCGGTTATTGATTGGAAAGCAATTAATTTAATCAGTTAGATGGGATTTGCCATGGAACTGGGAAAACTGAGCAATATCAGAACATGATATAATGAATTGAACCTGACGTTTATCTAAAGGGACTTCAGTGCTTTAGCCACTAAGCTCTAATCAGAAACAGATGATTTCATCAATGGCAGGAATGTGTGTGGGGAGTACAACATTGATAGAACATTGATATAGAGCTCTGCAGTGGGTTATTAGATCATTTGTTGTTAGCAGATTCTATGTAAGTTAGATTGTATAGTTCTGCCTCTTGTTTAGGAATATACTGTAAGATATAGTTCTGCCTCTTGTTTAGGAATATACTGTAAGATATAGTTCTACCTCTTCTTTAGGAATATACTGTAAGATATAGTGCTACCTCTTGTTTAGGAATATAGGATACAGTTGTACTTCTGTTTTAGATACACTGCACTGTATATAGTTTCTTTCTTTTGTGGAAATAGAGGATATAGTTTGACTTCTTCTGAACTGAGTTAGGTTATTTGATTCAGCATTGGAATGGCATTGTTTTTGCAAGTCGTCCGAATGAATGTCTCAATCATACCATCACTCTTATTTGGTGTTGATCAGAATAGTCGTTTCATTTCCAGGTGAACATGTGTCCTATGTCATAAGTGCCTTATATGGTTGAATCATAGTGAACCCTTGTGAGCCTATATGGCATCTTGGGCAGAGATATAGTTTGGCTGTTTGGAAGCAGTCTGTGCCATACTATGTAATGTTTGTGCGTACGCTAATTCTATAAATAATTTTTTATCACTTGATGTGGGAAATGAGTTTATTGATGTTGAGATTTCATGTGTGTTTTAATAACTGATGCCTTAAGAAATGTTAGTCTAATTTTTCTTTTGTTGCATATCTTTGCTGTTTTTATTTTTCTTTGCTGTTTGTATATGAATGCTGTTTACGAATTTTACACATTGTAGAGTTTGTACTGGAGAAGTTGGTATTGCAAATTCATTGTTTATGAAACGATGAATTGTGAATTTATTCTGCTTTGTTCATTTGCAAACACTGCCCACAATAATTATTTGTCTTATATTCTAAACTAGTTGATCGAAAAATTCTCTTTATAGATTATTAATATGAATATATTTATATTTATTGATATATTCATTCCAATTGTTTAGGTGCGGATGCGTCGAAACCCGTGAAGGCTAAGAAGAAGAGGAGTAGAAAAAGGTGTGCGGCTAGCCTTGACGAGACAGCTGGTGGTGGGGATGAAAAGGGAGAGACGCCTGACAAACCAAAGAAGAAAAGGAGAAAGAAAGGAGAGAAGAAAGAAAGAGAATCTAAAAAGAGACAAAAGAAGGACAAGGATGATCCTTCTGGTCGAAGGACTGGCTTTGAAAGAAAAAATATCAGGTTTGTATATTCATTAAGTACTAGTGTTTTTTGAAATAATGATATTGAGGCATTTTCAGATACATATGATATATATTTGATGAAAATGCAAATTTCTTCTGTTTTTAATCGACAATGATTAACTACTGGATTATTTCTTTAATTTGGAGATTTTGACAGATTGATCTCAATATACCAGCTGTACTAAGTTGTTGGTGTTGTGCTCTGCATCTTAGTAAGGTATATGTGTGTGATAACATGTTAGCACATTCTGTTGTTTGATTGACTGGCAATAATTGGCAATTGCAATGAAATAAAATTGATTGTCTTTGTTATTCGTGGGGATGTAAATAGTGGTTGGAATATTTATTAAATTTAATTCATCAAGTGTCTGATACGTTTAGTTCGCACACCGTAACATACACTTTTTGGAGCTAGCGAGTCCATCTGCCAAATTAAAACTGCATGGACAAGCCAAAATGCAAGCCACGTGTGCATATCAAATTGTACAGCAAAGCCAAATTTATAAGCGCATCTGTAAACTTCATCTTGTTTGGTCGACAAAGTTGTGAAAATAGTTTAAGCTGCAGTTCCAACAGGGCAATGCTGCATGATATGGATGCTATGCTTGATTGAGGCAATTGAGTTCTTTTTTAAATTGAATGGAGCTTGTGGTAATCTAAGAATGCCTTCGTCCATTTTCTGAAGATCGCATTATCGTGATGTAAATGTCAATAATAATTTAAACGCTGTATTTTGGATGCATTGAAAGTGTGACATGCGCTGTATAAGTTGAATGTTTTGTGCCTTGCAGAAAGATCTTTGAGGATGATAATCTTGAAGATGCAACTCGGGCGGCCCAGAAGGAGGAGATGGAGCGCAAACAGCGTCTGCTGGAAATACAGGAGAAGTTACGACAGCAAGCTCTTGAGCTGAGGGCTCAGAGAGAACGTGAAATGCTCAATTCTTTTGAGGGTTTAAAGAATTCTGCGCTGAAGACTCTGCTTGAAGGTATTTAATTGTCTCGCTCCAGCTACCTTGAAACTTATTAGTATTTTTCGTGCAGATTGCCATTGTTCACTTTAAAGTTGCAGTGCACGTACGTTTCTAGCAACCTAGAAAGAAGAACTAATTACTACTATTGTGTTTGAAGACTCAAAATGTGAGTTGCTGATGTAATGTTATACGCAATGTGAGCATGATGTTTCGTTAAGAACGTGGATTGATTATTTAGTGGAAAGGTTGTGTTGTCTTTGTGAAATAATCGGTGCTAATGGTGCAGCAGAACAGGCTTGAGGATGGAAGTGAGCTAGATAGGAAGCAAGCTCAAGGGTCTTGGTCTTGCTATTGGAATTAGTTCACTTTAGTATATGAAAAGGAAAGAAGTGCAAATGAAGTGTGAATGCAGTGTGGTTTAGTATATATGAATGGAAAAAAAGTGTAAATTTTTTGTAAATGCAGACTGCAGGACCGAGTCAAGAATGTAGGAGTAAAGCAACAAATAAAGGATATGCAGAATTTAGTATTGTCAAAAGTGAGGTGGGTAGTCGCTTCTGTGGGTCTACTATAAAGCCTAATTTTGTATTGTCAAAAGTGAGGTGGGTAGTCGCTTCTGTGGGTCTACTATAAAGCCTGTCATCACGTTGCACTTAAATTTTAGTAGGATTTGCGTTGCGTCATTCAACGAGAAGGATATTTTTAATATTCTATCCTGCTGTAGTTATGGTTGTTGCTTCTGTTTGTTGTTCAGATCGGGCTAACACACCGCCGGGTCGACCTTTTGATCTGCTGCGTAGCGCTGCATTTGGGAAAGTTGCGAAAGCACAGAGCAAACCTGCCGGTATGCTTGGCATTCTCTTCATTCATGCTCTATACTGCTGCATGTTGTTACTGTTTTCATCATTGATGCGTTTTTGTTTTGTTCTTGTCCTTGTGTATTTATTTGAGATGTAATTGTTGCAATTGTTATTCAAATGATTGTTGACTTTGATGATATGGGGCTAAAGTGTTTCAGTATTTTTCTTATTATATAATATTATCCAATGAATGTTGGTTTCATTTTGCTTGGGTGCATATAATTGTTAGTATTATTTACTTTGCATCTACTGACCATATTATTGAAGCCTCAATGAAGTCAAATCTCACAACTATATGATAACCAAATTATGACAATATTTGTCCAACATTTGGACTTGGCTATGCGTGGTAGAAAATTATAGTGACTTTTTGTGTGAACTGATTTAGTATGAGTATCATTGTATTGCAGATGTGGTTGAGATATCAAGTTCAGAGGAGGACGAAGACGAGGAGGATGACATCATCATGATGCCGAGTGAGGATGAGGGCGAGGGTGAGGATGAGGATGAAGACGTCGAGAACAGTGGTAGCCACGTCAACGATCTGCTCAATCATCCCGACGCTAACGGATGCGTTCTCGTCAACGTCGGCCATCCTCCCGGTGATCAGGATATCTTTCTTGCGCCACAGCTCGCTGGAGCCGTCAAACCACATCAGGTACGTTAACACTTCAGGTGTATGTCACACATCAGGTATGTTATACATCAGGTATGTTATGCATCAGGTATGTTATACATCAAGTATGTTATACCTGATGTATGTTATACATCAGGTATGTTACACATCACATACATTGTATATTAGGTACGTTACACCCGGGTATGTTACATTAAGCTAGGCTCGATGGTTATCTTCATCAGCATCGGTTTCAGCTTTTTTTGTGTGTGTTAAACGACAGGAGTAGAACACTTCCAAGGATGAAGTGTGTGATATCAGATGCGGGGTAATGGGGACTCAGTGTGGAGGTTGCGCATTTTCCTGATATATGGAAAAGAAAAATTTCTATAGTTGGAGATGTCTAGGCTTTCCTGACATGGAAAAGTCATGCTGAATGTTGTTGATGATAACGATGAAACGATGCAAGCATTTTCTGCGTTCTTATACGGATAGTCAGGAGATTAGACAAACCAAGCTTACTTTACGTTGCCATTTAATTAAAACAATTTATGTTTGGATATATGCTTAACAAAATGAGCGACGTATATCTGATCAGGAAAGACATCCAAACATAATTTATTGATAATAAAGATCATGTAATTTATTTAACGTCATCATCTTCATCATTTATTATTGAAATTGGCAAGCTAATTTATCAGTAAAATAATTTTAGAAACATATGAAATCATAGAGAAACAACAAAGAGAGAGTTTTTATCTAGTGTAGTTTACTTTTCTTCGCATATGCTACGTATTGTATAGCAATAAATTGTGAAGCAATCGGAAGGGTCAGTGTAATTTGTCATTGCTTGAAATGTCTGGGACAAGTGTTAATTTCTCTATGATTTATCAGCTCATGGCGTTGCTAATGTGTTGTCTTTGTTTTTGGCTGTGCGAATCTGTAGATTGGTGGAATACGTTTCCTTTGGGACAACGTCGTTGAATCGTTGGAACGTTACAAGACGAGCAACGGGCTCGGGTGTATACTCGCGCACAGCATGGGGCTGGGCAAGACTATCCAGGTGATTTCATTCATCGACGTCTTCCTGCGCTCCACGGATGCCAAGTCCGTTCTCATCATCGTTCCCGTCAACACCCTCATGGTAAGACCATTGCTTGGTGTCTTTGGTACTGTTCCAAAGACTAAACATTTATTTATATATCTATAGTTGTTTGTGAAAGCTAAGTTCGTGTGCGAAAGCAAGTGTAGGCTATAAATGAGTGAAAATGAAGATTTTATAGTTATTAGAACGTATTCTGTGCATCTGTTACAAAGCTGTTGTCGTTTCATTACTACTAGTGCGTTGCAGGGCTCCTTTGTTTTATTGTCTTATAATTGTTTCTTTTTATAGAAGGCTGCTTTTATTTTTTGGTATTTCATGACGATCTGCCCTAGAGTAACTTTCATCAATGCTATTTTTCAGACTCTATCAAGTACATATGTGGTGCACACCTGATGCCTAATCTGATTTCAGTTCCTATATTAACATATTTCTTCGTCATATGTGAAGAGTGATTGTCATTTATGTGATTGTCATTTATGAGTGTTGTGATTAGGAACACAATGTTCTGACAACCCCTCATTGCTACCACACTGTATCCACAACAACTCTGTTATTTGTTGTTGCTCTAGAACTGGGTGAACGAGTTCAACATGTGGCTGCCGGTTGTGTCGGAGGAGACGGGTGGCGAGGTCGATCGTGAAATCTTGCAGCCGAGAGAATTCAAACTGTTCATCATCAATGACAACATGAAGACTAACGAAGCTAGAGCTAAGATTGTCTGTAAGTGCACTGGTTACTGTCCAATCTATGTCTAGATTTAGTATTGGCTGAGTATTGAATATCTATGGTCTTGTTAGTGCTGCATATCAACATGTAGACTTGTAAGTACATTATATAAATTTCTAGACATAAAAGTACTGTATATGAATGTTAGACTTTGAGAACTGTGTAACATGTGTAGACTTGTAAGTACAAGTATTGTACACCTACTAATAGATTTTAAGTGCATTTATGACGTATACTCGTATGTATTAGTTTCACAGCTATTATTATTTTGAAAACAAACAAAAAATTGTGTGATTTTCTATATTAATTTTGATGTTGTAGATTGTTTTAACAGCTGCAGCTGACTGTTGTACAAGGGTCTCTATATTAGGCTCTGATATTGCTATGTGCTTCAATGCTAAAGGCTTGTTTTATTCTCTAGATGACTTATGCAAGGGTCTGTATGCTAGGCTCTGATATTGCTATGTGCTAAAATACTGAAGGCTTGTTTTATTCCCTAGATGACCTATGCAAGGGTCTGTATGCTTTGCTATTTACTCCAATGCTAAAAGCATGTTTTATTTTCTAGCTGACTGTTGTACATGTGTCTCTATGATATTGCTATGTACTTCAATGCTAAAAGTTTGTTCTATTCTCTAGCTGACTGTTGTACATGTGTCTCTATGATATTGCTATGTTCTTCAATGCTAAAACTTTTTTCTATTCTCTAGCTGACTGGCACAATTCTGGAGGTGTGTTGATCTTGGGCTATGAAATGTACCGCCTGCTGACCACCAAGAGAGTTCTGGCTAAGCCGCGTAGAGCCAAGAAGCCGCCTAATGCGGAGCCGATGGTCATCGACCTTGAGGAAGAAGACTGCAATAAAGAATTACTAAAAAGTAACAACTTTTTAATATTTTGCTGTGTTAAGTTTGCTATGTTTGACTGTTTAATTATGATGAATCATAATGAAAATAGTACATATTAATGACTCGTTGTGTTATATATTAGTGCTAGTACGTGTGGAACATGAAGTCTTTACTTGCAGACATGCATGCTCTGGCATATTCATTAGCACAAAGCGCACTCTTGTACAATTGCTCATACATGCACTTTGCGCATTCACAAGCTTCTTTTCAAGGAATGTATTTATATTACTGATGAAAAACAAAGTCCGGTGTAGCAGTATGAAATTATATATGATTTCCTGTTTGTCCTAGGTGTGGTGTTGTACAAACTGTGATGTCGTAGTTGACTTTCTGCTAAAAGTAATTTGTATCAAAGTTAATGTATGTAATTTTCCAGCATTAATTTTATTTATGGATTTGTTATTTATTTAGTCTAAGTTTGGCGCACTTACGATATCAAGGCATGGAACATTCATTAGAGAAAGCATACATCATGTTGCTACATGAATGTCATTCAGCTGAGTTATGCGAGAATTACTATGTATGAATATCTGTTTAGGGCTGGCTGTTGTTAACAGCATTGCCTCTCGTGCCGGTGTACGATTACCAGTTCAACTTTCCCAGATCATCATCATTATCACCCATTTATGGTCTGCTATTCACTTCCACAACATGTCTGTGCTGAGCACAGGTCAAGACTATGTACAGCATGAGACACTGGCATGAGACACTGGTATGAGACACTGGTATGAGACACTGGTATGAGACACTGGTATGAGACACTGGTATGTACATAGTATGAGATGCAGGTACAGACATGTAACTAAGTTTTGCTGCTGAATGTGTAGGTCTCCATGAAGCGTTGATGCGACCTGGACCTGACCTTGTTATTTGTGACGAAGGTCATCGTATCAAGAACAGTCACGCCAGCATCTCGCAGGCACTGAAGAACATACGTACAAGGTTGGCAACACTCTCAGTTCAGCGTGCTGCGTGTGTGCTACTAAGCTGTAGATTCATAATTTGTGATTTATTTCAGAGATTGTTTGTGTTCATTCAGAAATAGTCGTCAAGTTATTTCTATCAGTATTGGATCACAGAGTCCGACCGATATGTCGTAATGTAAACGCGTTGAAAATCAATACCACTTACGATTAGTAAATTTTGAAAGGAGCTCGGTATGTAATTAATTTCAGGATTTATAGCAGAAACTGTGTCGTCATCTTCATTTCTCGTTCAGACTGGAATACCAGTTGTTAATTGGAAGAGATCAGATGTACCGATCTGTAGTTCTAATTCTATGTTTTGTGGTCGGCAGACTGTCAGTATGATGATGTGCTGTTGATGTGTGTGTAAACTTAGCATGCAGGTATTGATTGGTGTAAGTGCCAAAACGCCTGTGCAGTCATCTCAAGATACATGCATTTCATGTATTTTTGTGTGTGTGTGTGTAAGTGACTTCCTTGCTTAAATGTGTATTAGTATTAATGCTTTGTGCATTTAGGTGCAGGGCCTGCAGGCGTATAGGTGTACGTGTAATTGTATATACACAAATTCGTATTTGTGCTCATACATGTAGATTTGTTTTCTTGCATGTGTGTGTGTGTGTGTGTGTGTGT
>JAQFYQ010002551.1:0-11559 GCA_034694885.1 Buchholzia appendiculata
ACCGGCTCAGAAGACGTAGAGTCAAGATAAGTTATCCAGAAAATAATTAATCTACCAAAAGATTTGCCCATAAGCTTGAATTTTTGTATTTTTTGTTAACATCTTGTCATAACTTGACATCTTGTAATTTTTCGCTGATATTTTGTCATAGTTGAAACCAGACATGGGCAAAATTAAATCGCGATTCGATTTAAATCGCGATTTAAATCGCTCTCAGGTTTTGATTTGAACCAACGGCGAATCGATTTGAAAAGTTAGCCATTCGATTCGATTCGATTTGAACTTTTCACGATTCGATTTGGGATTTGGTGACACATCCCATACCCGAAATACATGCTGAACACTTCAGTTTGAGCACACAACTCGGTTGCTCTTCAACGTTACCAGCTGTTGTCTTGTAGTGGCTGTTGTCACTCACGATAGCACTTGCAATGCTAGTTCATTGCTAGTTCATTGGTTAATTGAATCGGAGTGCATAGGTCACGTGCTTGCACATCAGAAATAACTTACAAAAGACGAGTGCTTATAATAAATTAGGGTGGCCTTGTTCCTGCATGAGTAAAATGTTAAAATATGCAATTAGTGATAGGAATGGCATTCGAATTGAACGAGATGTCCTGTCGAGCTTTATCAAATCATAGATACCACAGATTTGTTTATGTGGTGAATTCATAGCTATATTCTTATAATTTTATTCTACCTTAGATGTATTTTAGATGTATTCTAGCATTTTTAGCTCAAATTCTAATTTGAAGTCATTTAGTTAATTTGAGAAAAGGAACAACAGGCTTAAGGCTAATTATTGTACTGTAAGCTCATGATCATCCAAAAATATTACACATTACAATTAATATTTTATTATTACTACAAAATAATATTCTAAATCCGATATGATTTTTCATAGGCGTAAAAAAAATTGTCGTGTGAAATATTTTGTTGCAGGATTTGAGATTTGATATGATTTGAAGTAAAAGAATTGAGATTTGATTTGACATCCATGAGATTTGGGATTTGATTTGACCCTAAAGATTTAAATCTTTTTGGGCAAAGATTTGAGATTTGATGGTTGGGATTTGATTTGAGATTTGCCCATGACTGGCTGTGGGAGGACGCCCTGGCGGCAGCCTGAGGCGGAACTAGCCTGACGGAGGCTAGGGTGGGAGACAAACAACAATAACAACTCATTATGGCTGGTTTTGTTGAGGCCGCATGTCCTTGCTGACGCCAATCCGACCTCGAATGTGGTGATTCCCCTTTGTCTTACGTTGTGATATATTTCTCTTGTGGCTCGGCTTTCACTCTTGCTGCGAGGTCTAATGTTGTGGTTCATCTGCATAGCGTTTAAGGGGTCACTAATGAACTTCAGTTCTCTAGTTAACAATATTGAGGCTGAAAACCGAAGAAATGAACCAATCAAGTAGCAAAACGAGAAGCATTCAAATAACCTAGTCAAGAATTACATCTTGCTTGATATAAGTGTGAATGCTATACAGATTGGCTTCATAAGTCTAACCTAAGGTTAGTTTTTTTTGTTAACATAGAGTTTTTAATATGTTGATGATTTTTTTAAAATATTGTGTTACTAGTGATAGTGCATAACCAGCTTGTTGAGTTGTGCCCATGTGATAGGGGGTTGAGTGTAGGATGTAAGATTCTGTGTGATTGTATTCAGGTGATGACGTTAGAAGTCGTTCCTAACATCAACATGCTGACCTACCTGCCTGAGATTCTGGATGGACTCTTCCAGATACTCGGCGATTCCAATCAGGAAATCAGACAGATGTGAGACCTTTGAGCGTTAATTGAAGGATGAACATATCTCTTGGCTAATGTTTAACATGCCTTACTTTGTATATCTCTATTAATTTCCGGTATAGGTTGATATCGGCAAGAGCATGTGCTTCACCTTTGCTCCATGGTGGGAATCCATTGTGAAGGCTATATTTCTGCTGTCTGCAATGATTTCAATGTAGATTTTGAATTTGTGATGTTATGTCACACCTTATTCACAGGAGCGTCGCGCTGAACTCCACTAGGAGGCACAGTAGCGCCAGCACAGGATAGCGTATGGCGCACTTATCATTTTTCAGTGTTATCACACCCAAACCTTAAAAACATTTTTGGCTATATATGTGTATTAATTACAGCCTAACCGTTGTGATTTTCCTAGTTTATCTGTGGCAACACTGCAATATTTGTTATTACACAAACAACAAATAAGTAAAATAAAATAAATAATATTAAATATAATAGAAATGTAAATGATTGACAGTAATGTATAATCAACAAATAAGTTAAATAAAATAAATAATATTAAATATAATAGAAATGTAAATGATTGACAGTAATGTCTAATAAATGTATTTTTAAATTACAGCTCTTAAATAAAGAAAAATTAAATAATAAATTCTGCGCTAGAAAATGGGTGTCGCCACAACAACTTATACCTATCCCAAAGACCCTTGTAATGAGTCAATAAAAGAGAAGGTGAAGTGGGCGGAGTCTAATCTCTCGTATTTAAGACAATCTGGTTATGTAGCACATTCTGTTAATGACATTTGCGGTTGCAATTCTGGTTCTATTTTCTTCACTTGATTGAGATTCCAAAGGTAATGTGGATATTCTGGATGATGATGATGATGGTGCTCTGTCCGAAGACAGGTCCTGGCGATGGTTATTTTTCTTACGTATTACTACGCATGACTTAACCACCGACCAATTAGGCCAGATGAGCACGATTGGGCGGCCATAGGTCCTTCCCGTACAGGCAATGGGACATGAACAACTTGCCCAAGTTTGTACTTGATCCTTCCTGACTAGGAAAACTGTACCAGGTGCACCTACGATTTTTTTATTTTTCATTGTCTTATCAATGCATGGTGCTTTAAGTGTATCTTAGTACTTACATACATACAAGCAAAACACGTGCAATGTTGTTGATGATGAAAGTATTAATTATGTATTGATGACTATATGATTGTTTTGTTTAGTTAGTGGCCTAGGTGTATACGTATGTATGTTTTTATTTGTTAAAGGTGTGAAGGCTGCTTGGGAGAATTCCTTCGAAACATTTCAAAAGGTGTCGCAGTGGACTATCCGGCCATGACGAACATTCTCGTAATACACAGTCAAAGTTCAGGTAGAAAAAAAAATCACTATTGTAATACACAGTCAAACTTCAGGTAGAAAATGAAACATTTAAAATGTAGATAATTGCTTAAACATTTTTCTTCTGGTTTCATGTTAGGTGACAGGTTTCACACAATGCTTCAGCTTATACTGTATATTGTCAGTAAGCCGATATCTGTGAAATGCGATTCTGTTAATATCTTATAGTGTTTATTCAGTTGGGCTTTTTATGTTGCACATTGTATTCTTTTTTACAGCACTGAGGTTATTGTTTACTGATAATGAGTTATGATTGTGTTTGGTCAGTTAATGGAATCATTGCTGAAAATACCATCATTAGTAGTTGAAGCCTAATTTCCATTTCCATATATTCAGCATTATGAAAAGTCCTTTATGATACGAGGGAGACGTGTCTGAGCATGCTCAAGCTGACTAACAGCTGTTTGAGAGTTGATCTCATTGCCATTGTGGATATAATCTAGCATAGTTCATGAAACAATTTACTCATCGTCATCATTATCATCAACATTTTTACGTCAAGTTTTAGTTGTCTGGAGGTGCTGTACGTAGTGTCCCTGAGGTTCATTATGGCTAATGAACATATATATGGTTCATTATGAGGTTCATTATGGCTAATGGCCTGTGCAGTGGCAGTATTCTCAATTTCCCCCTACCACAGAGGACGTTATTATATACTTGTGATGAAATGTTTTGTTTGTATTTTGAGCAGACACGTTGATTCAGTTCACAGCCATCTGTTGGTTGAAGGAATTCATCGTGCTATCGGGTCGGACGATGCTTCCGTTCACGTCCGGCATTCTCGGCTCGACGTTGCCGTGTCTAGCGTGTGACGAAGAGCGGAGGAGTATCCTTTGTAATTAGATATCATGTGAGATCTAAGTAGACAATGAATTTATAATTCAATTATTCATGTTCATATTGATTTATTTGATGTGTTCTTGATATTGTGTCACATTAATTTACACAAGAATTTGTTTGGTGACAGATTTCGCTCTTCTGCATGTTATATTAAATTTATTCAGCGGTGTTGTGTCTGCAGTCTCAATAGGATCGTGACTGTATCCTAAACACAGATCTACGATCTAGAAACCTCTGACTCTGTGTCCATCTCTGTGCGCACATTTTTGTGAATGTATTGTGTTGAACTGTAGGTTAGAATGTATGGGATGGGTTAGTGGTTATCATCTAGTGTGCATTTCTTTCAGCCTACTATATATTAAGCACTCCTGCTGTGATATTTATTGCTTGACACGATCCTTGATGAGATGACTTTGACAGATATAAGAGAAGCAGCTAAGGCTGTGAGTACGAGCCTGATGAAGCTAGTTCAAGGCGAGACGGAGTTGTGCAACGGTGATACTACTGCAGGTAGGAGAAATGTTTGTTCACTTTCTTTTGAGTTATTATTGAGAACATTGAACATTGTCCTTATTAGATAAACTGATTCTCCAATTCCTATTCAATTAACTGATTCTTCAATTCATATTTACATAACCTGGGCAACAAGCCCTAATCTGGTGGATAGAAAATGATTTTAAATTCTTTCGGCATGTGTACTAAATAAAATCTTAAATGTGAAACTGATTATCTCTAAAATAATTACAGCTACTTGTAAGCGTAATTTGGTAAATAGTTTCGGGAAATTTGATCAAAATTTGTAGTAATGTATAATTAATATTTGTTTGAAAGCATGACAATGTTGCAACGATAATGATTTTATTTCTTAGGTCGACAACAATTACACCAGTGTCGGCAATGGGCATGGAGAGTGTGATAAAAGTTTGTTGCGATACTTTAGAAGTCCGTTGCATGTTTGAAGTGTCGTTACTATCCGTTGCTGTCATTAGTCGCACCCGATCGCACTACATATATGTTCTTTTGCCCCAGTCCCTTCTGGTTTCTGTCCTCAATATAACTTTTGATATTTTAGTCCTTTCCAAAACATTAGATTTATTTTTTGAAGTAATTCTTTTTAATGTCAGTGAATAGTAAACAATCCACAATCTGTGTTGTTTAGCGACAGTGCAATAAAAAAGTGATGATGCATTGATTGTTTTAATGTGTTGAAGGAAGTGGTAATGTTTAAAATCATCATTAATTTTTTTGCATTAACGTGTGTTTACGGTCAGCCCGAATTATAATGAAAATCATGCAGGTCTTTTATTATAGGATAATTGAAGAAGTACGATGATTCCATAATAATACAAAATATCGTGCTTGCACAGAATTTGGCTTTTATTAATGCTTGTTTTTTATCGTATCATAATTTAACACTGTGCTGTTTATTTCAGAATCAAAGGCCAACGATTGCGCTGCAAAGCCTGACAGGTAGGTGTGTTCTGTACTTGCACGGCTTTGTGGGAGGTAATTTGATATTCCTGAGAATTGATACTGAGAATATCTGAGCGATTTGTGACATTTGTTTCTATTTGCAAGGTTCTATTCAAGAATAGATGGGTGTATTTGTCCTAAATTTGTATAGATTTCGGTTATTTCAGTTTAATATAATTATGTGGTCATTAAAATATGTGTGTGACTGGAAGTCTCGGGTAATAGTTGTTTCGGCTTGTAACACAGAACCAGAAGTTTGAGTCGGCATTAAGGCTGAAAGAGTCTTGATTAGTTTTCGGTGCCAAGGGTCTACCACAGATATGCAGAGAACGATTGATGGTAGAGAAATATCTTTGTGTTACTGTAGCTATCTGTATTATATCTCTATCTCAGTCACTCACTGTACAATACGTTGTTGTAGCATTTGTTGCTGTGTGCTGAACTGTTGTAACGTTTGTTGCTGTATGCTGAACTGTTGTAGCGTTTGTTGCTGTGTGCTGAACTGTTGTAGCGTTTGTTGCTGCGTGCTGAAATGTTGTAGCGTTCGTTGCTGTGTTCATGTTGTAACGTTTGTGTATAGATCCGTCCCTGGTGATAGAGCCGGCTCTGAAGGTGCCGTCAGTGTCGTGCTTGACGTGCCGTCAGTCGTGACGGTTCTCATGCGACAACTCCTGCATGACTCGCAGCAGACTCGCATCGCTGCACTGCGATGGATCTTCCACATATTCATCAAGCTGCCTAGTCGAGTAAGCACGCCGTACATCATCTGCTTAAACTAGGAAGTTATTGATGTATATTTTGTGCTTTATTTGTATCATCATCGCCGTCATCATCAACATGATCATCGTAATTTCTCATCTCGTGTCACTTTCTCATGTGTTTTTCACGGAAAGTCATTGCAATCTTGTATTTAAATAATTATTTAATGCAATGCAATCTTACATTAATCATATGTCTAATTTTATCACCTAAATATGGATAAAGATGATAGGTTAATTCACATTTTTGTCAGACCAGTATTCTGTAACATTTTTGTATAAGTCTGAATGATTTGTTTTGTTGTAAGGTAGTCAATAAAAATTGTTAATTGAAGAAAACTGTGGACAAAAATAATTCTCTAATTTTCCAATGATTGTTTAAAGATTTGCTCTCTGTTTCCATTTGTTATTATCTGCTTGTCATTTTGTAGTAAACCTTGAGTATGTTGTGCATGAATGTGCTGTTGTGCGCGAATGTGCTGATGTGCACGAATGTGCTGATGTGTTGACATTCTCTGTTTAGATGTTCAGTCACGTGGAAGAATTGTTTCCTTTGCTGCTCAAGACTCTTTCGGATCCGTCTGATGAGGTAAAACATTTTATTTTATTTTAATCTTCTAGTAAAAATTCTTTGAAATAAAAGTTGGTCCAAGCAATTGTGTATCAGTGTATTTATTTTGAAAGAGCATTTGTTGTACTGTTCACAACATGTTGTACGATTGATCACCATTTAATTGGTTTTAATTTTAATTTAATTTAATTTTAGTTTGTGACTTCGATCATTTTTAAATTAACGTTTTTTAAAATTTTAATCTGTAATTTAATGGATTTATTGACCCGATCATTCGACGCTGTATATTGATTGACGGCTCATGATGATGATAGTGAATGGTAATCCAGTAAATAACTTAATTCGGTATTCGAGAGAGAGAGAGAGAGGCTACCAAGAAATAAATTTATTTGCAAATAGGAGAGAGGTTTAATTTTCGTTTATGAACAAATCAGTTTAAGCGGTCTATCAGATTGACCAATCGGCTCTTGTGTAACAATGTAAATATCATGGAAAGATCCGTTTTCATAATAGATTTATGTTTACTCTCTTGACGGGAGAATCTCCCGTCAGGCCAATGGAAAGATTAATTCGAGGCAACGAACCAATCACAGCTTACGCGTTTAATAAAAGATGACCAATCACTGGGAACGATACATTGAAATATTAGGAATATGCATCGTATACCATAGTTTGTTTATTTTCTTAGCATTTTTGTAAACATTAATCTATATTTGGTGATAACGAACAACGCTATTGTGTGGATGAGCTAGTCGAATGCATGGATGCGGTGGGAAAAAACTAAGACGATGCGTTTAGGCATGGATGCAAAAACTAATCATCACAAAGCAGTCATGGGCAAATCTCAAATCGAATCCCAACCATCAAATCTCAAATCTTTGCCTAGAAAGATTTAAATCTTTAGGGTCAAATCAAATCCCAAATCTCATGGATGTCAAATCAAATCTCAAATCTTTTCCTTCAAATCAAATCTCAAATCCTGCGACAAAAATTCTTTATGCGTCAATTTTTTTTACACGTATGAAAAATCATGTAGGATTTAGAATATAATTTGTTAGTAATAAAAATATTAAAAGTAATGTGTATCGCCGTTGGTTCAAATCAAATCCCGAGCGTGATTTAAATCGCGATTTAAATTGAATCGCGCTTTGATTTTGCCCATGTCTGCACTCATCTTATAAAAAAAGAAGAACGTTTTAAAACACTTTAAATTCATCTGGTAAAAATCAATCTAGTGTTAACACCGGCTGTTACAATGATTCAATATCTACTCATAACCACGACGCACATGCACATGGCATTTAGAAAGGCATAACTCTTTTCAGCAAGTGACCTGGTCAGAAATAATTGATGTCAAGATCTGCTTTCAGAGTTTTTTTTCAAACGATCTGAGGTCTGACAAGTGATGATGCGTAATTCCATCTATCCGGTGACTTTTATGAAACGCTCAAAATCCCGATATTCCGAGAAAAGTCTAGTGACGTCATTGTAATGGTGATCTTCCATCCTACAAAATCTAGCTCCACTGCCAAGCTCTTCACAAAATCACGCTTTGGCAAACAAACCCCAATTTATTATACTATAAATACATTATATTGAAGTATTTATGGAGCAAAGATTTTGTCAGTTATTTACATTTGTTACGATCTCGTTAATAACGAGATCGTATCAATGCGAATAACACGATCAGATCAGAATAACATGTGACTATGATGTAAGTGCTGATTCGCGTCCAGGCATAACTGATCTGATCAGTCATGATGTAGTAAAGTGCAGACGATACCAGAATTCGAACCCTCGTCGGACCTTCCTATGCTAAAATTTACGAACAAACACTTTCAAATCGGTAGACACTTTAAAACTGCAGTAGTAAATTAAAATAAACTTCAGTACCCAGTGTAATAAGTTTTCATCTGCTTTCACTTTGCTTTAACAGTTAAACTTATCAGGAATTATATAGCAGGAGAATACTATAGAGTACAGTGTATAAAAGTATTGCTTAGCATTTGGGTATTGCATGAACTTTAGGCGGCTGATGGTCATGAAATCCAACGAAATCATCAGAAGCTTCTCGACAATTCTCCTTCATCGCTGTTAATACAGCCGTGAAGCTTGAAATGTTTGTGATTTAAGGAATGCATTGACTATATTGGTCGAGGCAAAATAAACACGAATTCGCAATAATAACACGTGAAAAACAATGCTCAAAATCAATGAAAAAAGTAATAACAAATAACAAATAACACCAATTTCGAAATAATAGAATACATGATTATATCACTATCAAATAATTATAAATAATTTAACAAATATGTTTAAGAACGTTCACAAACAGTAAATACTCAAGATGACCAATTAGTTTCAACGCTTTGAAATCACAACAACAGTGAAAACTATTTAAACTTATATTTCGTTATCCTGTGTGCTAAAGAAAACGAGGTTCTAAACTTTGTGAATTATATTCTAAGATTATTTCCAGAATTTCGTTATGTTGAAACCTTAGAATTGAATGTGGCTTGTATGTTATGCAAAAAATGCATAAAAATAATTATAAAATAGAGAATTGCACAGTATGTTTTAAAGAGATTGCTCCAAATTAACATTATAATGCTTCCGAAAAGATATATTTAGCATGTTGTAACGAATGACAATTGCTCATGTTACTGATTATATCAACATCGAAAGGCCAGCAATTAATCGGTCAAATATCACGGAGAACTAAAAATTGTTCTATGATTATCGTTACATTATTATGCTCTCATTTAATTATTCGTGAATTTATAGTCGGGCACAATTGAATTAGCACGCTCTGTCCTGATATTAAAATCTGTCGATGTTATCGAAACTATAGAAAATATTCAGAACACTTTTCAGTCACAAACTACAGCGTGCGCCGGTGTCGGTCGTTTGGAAAGGACAATGATTTTATTACTCCAGAAAGCCACTGGGTTGATTAGAGAAAAATCTACGACCCCCGCCCCGACATGATGGTTCCTCTCATATCCGTCGTCATCTCAATCGTCGCCGGTGACATTCTGGGTACAACTATTAAGTACTATTGTTTCGACAGTAATACCCCGTCATATAACTGTCTGTGTAGTGATGGACATTTTTTGTAGATTAAATGGGCAGAGTTGTTTGAACGAAAGCAGACCACTCATGGCAGACCATTAATAGCAGTTTACTGATAGCATACCCCTGATAGCAGACCACTGATAGCATACCACTGATAGTGGACCATTGATAGCAGTCTACTGATAGCATACTACTGATAGCAGCCCACAGATGGCAGACCAGTGATAGCAGATCAATATTAGCAGGCGACTGACATAGATCACTGATAGCGGACCACTGATAACAGACTGTTGATAGTTGTAAATGATAGCAGACCGTTGACGCCTTTGTGATATCTGGTCCCCGTCCCGTATCTTTTACTTTACTCAACAGTAATTTCTATATTTCAATTTTGAAAGCATATTTTCTTTAGAAATATATTCTGCGATCGATATCGTGAAATTTAAAAATAATATCAACATGAAAGTGACGGCTTTCAATATAGTTAGGAGTACGGAATCTTACTTCGAGCAAAGACAGAATTCTTAAGAAATGTGTCTAATTAAAAGTGTAAATCTATCAGATCAGATTACTGGTTCTATGATGCACATGATTGACGGACGTGACGAACGAGACACTGAGAAATGCCAAACAGGTCAGGGACCGGACTGAAGTGACTAGACGTCAACTGTGGTAACTACGTCACGACGTGTCATGAGTCACGTCATTCATCAAGTTACCGGATAAACCAATTGTTGTGACACTTCCCGTTTATTCTTTGACGACATTGACGTACTTCGTATTTTTCAACCAGGTGTGAAAAAATCACTACACGCAGTCGCCGATACGCCAAGGTTATTACAGCAAATGAAAGAAATGACATTTGTGAAGAAAGTTGTAATCAGTAATGAGCCGCACGTGCTTCTACTCCTAATTATTGACATCGTTACATGTATGTGTTTCTTATAAAAATAGGACAACATCGGCAATCTTGTTGTGTTTCATTTTAGGGACGAGAGTTTACGTGTCACCACTTTTCACAAATTTGATCTACAGTAAGTTGCATCAACTCGCTAGAGGTATGTGTTGTAGCTAATGGAAGACTGTGGATAAACCTGTTGACTGCTAAATGCTGGTCTATAGGAGAAGCTGGGAAAACTTGGTGATCTTTGCTGATAATTAGATACCTCAGCATATGCAATAATTGAGAAATATAAATGTCCACTGACATTTCCACAAGAAGTTTGTGAAAGTCTGATGTTTCATCAACCTGATGCTTCATCAATCTCATAGCTAAAAATAAGATACTTTCGCTAACTAATTGAAAATGAAATGAGGTTTAATGAAACGGGTTTAAGTTGAATTGGGATTAGAAAATTCTGTATTTATCGCGATATTTAGTCTCGTAGGTCCAATACGTAGTCGAATCCAAGTTTTGACTATGGGTGAGAGTATTGTTTCTCTGTGAATCCACGTCCATTCTAGTGCTAAGTAAAAGGCTCGATATTTTAGATGTTTTCAGGGGCGCCACTGTTTTAGTATTCTATGTTAAACTTGATTCACCAGTATATTGGTGTGTGCTGATGTGAGACGTTACCAAGGTCCGAAGTTGAACTTGGCGCAGCTATTTAATCTATTTGCTTTTGTAATATATTTGACCAAAAAAACACTTCAATTCCAAGTTCTTTGAAAATT
>JAQFYQ010002552.1:0-11558 GCA_034694885.1 Buchholzia appendiculata
CATAACGATTATATTATTTTATTTTATAATAATTTAATTTTATAATTTTAGATCATTGTCAGTAGTTAATTTTTGGCAAGATTGACTAATCTCAAGTAAACTTGTAGTTAAATTTAGTTAAGTTGCGTGTGAGATACTGTTGTTATTGCATAATAAAAGTAAATGTACAATTATAATAGCACATCTTTAAAAAAAAATTATATAATACAGATATTTAAGATATACCTAAGCACATATGTTTATTAAGGTGTGACATATTTTAAATATAAAATATAGCGATGCAAATAAAGATTTTGATTAGGTTTCTATAATTCGAACTTTATTTGTTTGTTTTTTATTTATTTTACGCTGTAAAAGTTCAGTTGAAACGTTTAATAATGGCGTTTTAGTGGCAAAAGGAAACCTGCTTTCCATTCATACTTAAAAGACAAGATGAATAGCAGTTTCTGTTTTTAGACTGTCTGCAGAGTGTCTATGAACAAGTCTGTAAGAGATTGTCTTTAAGAGTCTCGTAGTGACGGAATGTTTGCAGGATTTCTCTTTAAGTGATTGCTCATGCTTGAAATTAGGTCCACCAAACCGTACATACTCATTACGCTATAGGTTTGATTGTTTCAAGTATCGAAGATTTTTAGTATTATGCGAAGACGATTGAAAGTAAACAACGATCATGTTGTGAAATAAAGAATAAAGTTAAATGGCTTAGATGATATTATTTGGATTCTCTTATTCTTAACTTCATTCATAAGTTGATAAACTTTTGAGGTTAATGTATGTGATTCCCTTCTTGTGGCCCGATTTTTCAATTCATGCATACGTCTTAGAGAATTTTTACTCTATTTTAATGCCAGCGACTCTGCACAGGCCCTGCTATTTGAACGACGGTGAGAGGTGTGCCCCTTCTGGTTTCTCATTTAGCACAAAGGAGTCTTAATAAGTGAATTAATATTAATCAATTATAATATAAGTGAACTAAATAAATATAAGTGAATTAATGTTAAGACCGGGACGTATTTACCTAAGGCACCTTCCCATCTTCCATTTCAATACCTTGGCACATTTGGTGGCAGAGTCATATCAGTGAAATATTGTAACTGAAGACTTGTGTATTCGACCTTTTTATATAGTTAAATGTAATGATATCGCTCCAATCCTGCCTGCCTCCTGCCTGCCTCCAATTCAGTCCTTGTGGTGTACATTTGTACTCTCTTTTCTTTTTCTCTAATTTTCACTTTATATTTGCATTCTTCTCCATTACCTTTTCTTCAAATAATTATTATCAGTAATGTCTTTACTTTCATCACCTTCAGTCATCCCATCCATTCTGTCCCTCCTGTTAGTTTGCCCACGCTTCGACTGACACGCGATCCCTGACAAATCCTGGGAAGGATATATCGACGGACGTCCTGACGAATCACGTCGTATTGACAACGACTAGACTCAATGACCTGCTAACATTTCACACGGATCGATCAGGATTCACTGCACTGACAGTTTGCTGTTAGACATACAAGGGCTGACAGTTTGCTGATAGATGTACAAGGGCTGACAGTTTGCTGTTAGACATACAAGGGCGGACAGTTTGCTGGTAGATATACAAGGGCTGACAGTTTGTTGGTAGATATACAAGGGCTGACAGTTTGCTGGTAGACATACAAGGGCTGACAGTTTACTGGTAGACATACAAGGGCTGACAGTTTGCTGGTAGATATACAAGGGCTGACAGTTTACTGGTAGACATACAAGGGCTGACAGTTTGTTGGTAGATATACAAGGGCTGACAGCTTGCTGGTAGATATACAAGGGCTGACAGCTTGCTGGTAGACATACAAGGGCTTACAGTTGGCTGGTAGACATACAAGGGCTTACAGTTTGCTGTTAGACATACAAGGGCTTACAGTTTGCTGTTAGACATACAAGGGCTGACAGTTTGCTGATAGATATACAAGGGCTGACAGTTTGCTGTTAGACATACAAGGGCGGACAGTTTGTTGGTAGATATACAAGGGCGGACAGTTTGCTGTTAGACATACAAGGGATGACAGTTTGTTGGTAATACAAGGGCTGTCAGTTTGCTGGTAGACATACAAGGGCGTAGGAGGAGGTGCATACTTTACTAATCACATTGTCTGCAATGAGTTGTATTAATATTAGACTTTAGCGCCCGCAGTGGTGCACAGCCTAAATTAAAATTGTAGAAATAAAAAAATTAACGTATGGTTTAGGGTTGGGGTTAGTGGTTAAGATATGGTTATATTAGGGTTAGGGTTACCTAATTGAATTTTTATCTATTGACGATTTTTAGTCCAATTAAATTCCGTCACGACCGTGGGCGCTAAGGTCTAGTTATTAATTCGCATGAACTTGATACAAATCTTGTTCAGTGACCCAGTGTTGTTTCATGAACTATTAATAGAAATCCTTTCGTAATCGTAGTAATGCAGTGACATGCATGCTATAGCACGTTTTCTTGCTTTCTCCGAGTATACACGTGAGAGTCCATACGACTGCAAAACTGTCAACAGCGTCACGTGACGATTCAAGTATAGAAATCTATCTGGGTATTATTGCATCAACTCATTTTACCTGTCCTTTAGGTTTCTTCCTGTCGACAGAAATTTCCGGATGCAGTCGCATAAAATGTGTTCCGACCATCGTTAGTAAATCTTTACTACAGTTGCAGCTTTAGCTACTAAATATGATACACGTGTTAATTAAGACAGTAACGTGGCTTCTAATTGGTTTCCAAGTCATTTGTTGACATAGTTACCACGTTATCCAGCTGAATAGCGCCATATCAAGCGGAAATGGACTCGTCCTCACATTTAGATTTCATACAATAAATACGCTCATATTTAATAATGCAGTATATTCAAATAGGCCTTATCGCCTTACAGAATTAATTATTCATAAATTGATCAATAAATTCGCATTCGACACGCAGTATAAATTACACGACAAAAGAATTTTGCAAAGTGCAAGAGAACGTAAGAAGAAAGAAGCGTTACGATGTTGGATGCAAGTACCGGTATTAATGCGTTTCTTAAGGCCAATGTTATAAATGGTTGTTTGGATATGACAATTGGGTTGTTTAGCACAGAATGAGACCATTATGATAAATGTACGAGATAGTTTGCAAAGGGTAAGTCCTCATGAATCAAAAGCCCATATAAATGCAAGTTTGTTAGATAACAGTGTAATGTCGTTTGTTAAAAATACTTTTTAGTATTTTATTGAAGTCATAGGGTACTTTATGGGGTGTTTAGATGTGTAATAAAATTACATAGCATTTAATTTAATGAACCGGGAATTTGATAAAATATCAGAGTATTTTTTAATAAAAGTTTGACGGTGCTTAAAACGGTGTGAGGGTGTTTCCTGGCCCAGAGGTGTTAAACAATTTCTGCAAGCACTTAAAATATTGGCCTAAATATTGTCGCAAAAGTGATTAATACTGTACATTTATTGAAGCACCTTCAGATATGTCAGCAACTGTTTGCTTATTATGCTACAGGTAAGAATTGGTAACAATTCGTGCAGGTAAACAGGTAAGATTTGGTAAGTAACGAATCATTGTCCACTCATTCTCTATGAATGCCTCCTTGCCTTGCACCTGCGGCCGTAGAACAGGTACGCTTACCTCATACAGGTATATGAATGTAGTGAGTTAGTGCTGTCTCTAGACATATCGGTGAGGAGGAGCTGTCACTAGAACCGGTAGTTTGTCTACTCAGTGATGAAAGAGAAGAAACACTGACTTTACATGATATTGATGTGTTCAATATCACGTAGGCCAGCATCAAAGAATTCTTGATGAATTAAGAGACTCCGTGCCTTCATTTTTCTTTAAAAAAATAATTATTTGCTTTGATCGATTATTATTAAGTATGAATACGCCATACACAGCCTACGTTATATACAGCCTACGCTATATACAGCCTATGTCATATACAGCCAACGCCATATACAGCCTACTGTATTTTATTTTAAAATCATTTTATGTTAAATTCTGGCATCTTTTAGACTTTTGTTCCTCACTTGTGCCGCGGTAGATAACTTTTTGTTTTGTTTTCAGATGCACAATTCTCCATTAAAATATGCAGGAAGCATTACTGAGATTCAGTTGTACTATAATATGCTTTTGGAACCAATCGCATATATGAAAGAGGTCGTACTTCCATACTCAAAAGGCATGATACAAAACTTATACGGACATTCAATAAAAGTGTTGCATATTTATTATTATTATCAGCGCATAGAAATAAAATATTATGAGTTTCTTAAATGAAAAATACCTTGCTCATATAGGCAGCGTGTATTAAAATCAGAGTTGAAAGTGGGTCGGGTCGACCCGACCCGACCCGACCCGACCCGCGGGTTGGGTCGAGTCGGGTCCGAATTTTTAGGATTTTGGCGGGTCGAGTCGGGTCGGGTCCAGATTTCGGTGGGTCGAGTCGGGTCGGGTCAGAAAGTCCGTGGGTCGGGTCGGGTGACAAAACCCTGACCCGTCTTGACACACGACAATTTGTATCACCTTGTAATGTCATACTTTATTGATTTAAGATGTTTTAGAGGCACTTTCAAGCTTAAAATGCACATTTTGAAGATTGAATTCCTAGACAAATATGTCAACGGAAGTATAGCAATCATAGTATACATTACTCATTAATCAAACTGGCACAACTTTATTAGAAATGATATTATACCTATGAAAAAAAAGTTTCCAGATCTATAGATCTATGTGTTATATCAAAATTTCATTTAAGCTTTCCAATGTTCATTCACCACACAATTTCATACAATTATCAATTTCTATATAATCATAATATTTATTTGCACAACATTCATTTGGTCAACGACAAGAGCATAGAAATTGTTTGCACTTCGAAAATTGTTCTCAAATCAAATTATTATTTAATATGCATCAGAATAAATCAGAATGAAGAATTTAAAATACAGTGCAGAATATAGTGCTTATGAATTTTGTAACTTTGACCGAAATATTTTCATATTTTTTAGGTGTCGCAGGTCGGGTTTGGTCAGAAAGTCCGTGGGTCGGGTCAGAATTTTTTGCGTGACCCGCGGGTCGGGTCGGGTGTTCAGTGGGTCGGGTCGGGTCAGATCAGAGAGTCAGTGGTTTGGGTCGGGTCCAAAAAAGTGACCCACGTCCAGCTCTGATTGAAATCCTGTTAGCTCAATTAAATCAGGTGAAATAGAAATAAGTGAGTTTCTTTCACTAAAACCAAGAGAAACTCACTTATTTTCAGTGAGTTTTAAGCATTTTTTTCACTGCATTACGGGATTTCGTACGGCACTGTTCAAAGAGGAGAAATGAAACTTTTGTGCGTTCAGGTATCAACATGCATGCAGGAGCGAGGATACAACGTAATAAGACAGCTTAGATCTTTCCTCAACAAGGCGTGAAATCATTACACCTCACAAAGCATAATGCAAGATCCGTCAACATTGCCGTTACTCTTTGTCCGCCTTCTTTCTTCCGCTTCACCATGAGCAGCGCATCCCTCCACTTTTACTCTTATCTCTTAGCGGAATATCTTACCTTTTCTCGTAACTAAGATTTAAAAAATTCTGTCGATATTTTAAATTGATTTCCCCAAATGAACCCCTGTCGCTGTAGCCTCACCCCCGTTTGATGACCGCGTTTGTCCCCGAGCCCCCCCCCCCCTCCCCTCCCACTATCGCAATGACCGCGTTTTTGTCCCCAAGCTTCGCATAATGGATCTTGACAAAGCGGTTAATTGCGGCGCCCTATCTCCCGCGCTGTGTGAGGAATCTATCAACGAACGCGTCGCTAGTCCTACATAGTCTTAAAGTTCATTGCACTTGGCCAATTGTCCTTTGAACAAGACAGATAATTACGCGGTGAGGAGTTGTGTGAAAGTGGCTTTAATTCGCCGTGAGGAGTTGTGTGAAAGTGGCTTTAATTCGCCGTCCTTTCTTCTAGTGTAACAGCGTATCATCATTACCTTCAATACCTGGAGCTAAGTGAGAGATTAGTTCTAGAACAGCAAAATAATAAGCAAAGAAAATTGTTTATACATTTGGCCGATGTCTTTCCAAGCTTGAGTATGTCAACATCATACGCAATGAGAATAGCACTCAATTTCTTATTCCTAAGTTTTATTTAAATACAGCATAAACCTTGCATATATCATGAAGTGTTGCTGAATATTGTCGTAAATTGTGTTGAGTTATATGATATATCATGATATATCATCGATGGATCATCGGGAACGCAGCGAGTAATGCGCGAGGAAAGCGCATACAATTATGCTACGATACAATACCCGCGCCGTAAAATCTATTACGTTTTTAAACAATCGCAGAGAACGTATACTACACTGGTATTATGGAAACACCTATTCAATTGTAGTCTACGCAAGTTGCGTCATGCTCAGTGGCATCTTACATATCAACTGATATTCCAAGGTCGGGCCAGTCGAGTTTGACGTAGAGGTGATCCGGTGGGTTTAGGACCATGGCTCTACACGCAATTGGATCACGTCTACCTTGACTTTCGACTTGAAAGATTTCACCCATTCATCACTTGACATTAACCAAACACCGACGACTTGCCTCTTGATGTGTCTGTGCCTGTATCTGTGCGTGTACCTGTGCGTGTACCTGTGCTTGCGCGTGTAGACGTTTGTTTTCGTGTATGTTGCACTGAAGGCAACTTGTACGCTTGAATACAGTGCTCTTCCCTTTTCTCCGTTTTGCTTGTTTGCTTGACCGCACGTTTGACCGCACGTTTGAATGTATGTACAGTATGTTTGACTGCACGTTTGAGTTTAGTTTGAGAATGTATGAAAGTGTGTTTGAATTGAAAATAGATGTAAACGTGTGTTTGAATGTTTGTATGATCGTGCGTGTTAAAGTATGTTTGCACGTATGTGTGGACCGTGTTAAAGTATGTTTGCACGTATGTGTGGACCGTGTTAAAGTATGTTTGCACGTATGTGTGGACCGTGTGATGATGTCTCTGGTGTTGAGTGCAGTTGCTGATGATCGTTCAATCGGGCAATGATTGATCGAAAACCGCCACACCCCTCCCCACGAACCCCTCCCCCCCAGTTAACTTCTAGCCCCATTCAGTCACGTAGAGATGTGGACGACCCTTCCCGTCCACAACTTCCGCCCCTCGTAGCAATTTAAACCAGCGTGACGTGTGGAAGCCAATGTGTGAGCTGCAGAATGACATGGTTTGGTCTTGTCATTTACCATGACAATTCTTCGTATGACTTGGTCGTGTCACTTGGTCACGTCACTTGGTCGTGTCACTTGGTCGCGTCGCTTGGTCGCGTCGCTTGGTCGCGTCACTTGGTCGTGTCACTTGGTCGCGTCGCTAGGTCGTGTCACTTGGTCGCGTCGCTTGGTCGTGTCACTTGGTCGCGTCGCTAGGTCGTGTCACTTGGTCGTGTCACTTGGTCGCGTCGCTTGGTCGCGTCGCTTGGTTGTGTCACTTGGTCGTTTCGCCTGCTCGCGTCGCTTGGTCGCGTCGCTTGGTTGTGTCACTTGGTCGCGTCGCTTGGTCGGGTCGCTTGGTCGCGTCGCTTGGTCGCGTCGCTTGGTCGCGTCGCTTGGTCGTGTCACTTGTATATTGTATATTGTATAGGACGTATATTGTATATTCAGTATAATATTACTGACAACACACATACACGTACAATACGCAAACACTCCAAACAGCAGAAATACAAGTACACAGACAATCAGAATAACAAACACAGATACAAATACGCAAACATTCCAGAAGACAGGGCATGACACAGAAAGTACCTTGTACTTCTTCAGTCTAACTCATATTTATCTTGTTGATATTTGTTAGTCCTGCTCTTGTAGGCGTGTCTTGCACTTGTAGGCGTGTCTTGCACTTGTAGGCGTGTCTTGCACTTGTAAGCGTGTCTTGCACTATTAGCCGTGTCTTGCACTTGTAGGCGTGTCTTGTAGGCGTGTCTTGTAGGCGTGTCTTGCACTTGTAGGCGTGTCTTGAACTTGTAGGCGTGTCTTGTAGGCGTGTCTTGTACATGTAGGCGTGTCTTGTGGGCGTGTCTTGTAGGCGTGTCTTGCACTTGTAGGCGTGTCTTGCACGTGTAGGCGTGTCTTGTAAGCGTGTCTTGTACTTGTGGGCGTGTCGAGTATGCGGTGACCTACAATGTTTTACTCCGCTCGTGCGTAACTTTGCTGTCGTCGCGAAGACTTATAACTTTCTTGCAGAAAGTTTAACATTCAGACGAGAATATTGCAACGATATAAAATCGATTGATCACAATTTTTCTTCGCTTCACTATTTTTCTCCGAATACTTTCCTCCCAAATAAATGGCATAATTTTTCAGCATAGGCCAGGGCTGAAAATAAGGTGACCTAAGCTGGGGGTGGGGATTGACATGACCTCAAAAATGGGATTCATTCATTATTGTGTTTCACTATCTAGACCAATAACAAATCTTACCTGCGCTTCCCTAGCTCCCCTCAACTTCTTATAAACTACTTAACAACGAGATACCATAGCCCACCTCGATAAACTTTCACTCTACTCGCGTGGCCCATCCCCAGCCAGCAACACGTCCACGGGATCACGTTATCGCAGGGGCATATTAGAAATTAATCTATAATATAATTCTTTGCAGATCGTATTCTTCATATTAAAGTAATAACCTCTCTCTCTCTCTCTCTCTCACTCTCTCTCTCTCTGCTGTTGTGGCTGATCCTACAAATTGACCGTTGCGAAATACATTACGTGATAGCCGCTGCTGCTTGTCACAAGACTGCAACACGCAACAAGTATAACACTCAACGTAATACTCTTCGAGCTCAACCAGCAGTGACGATGTCATGACAATGACGTAACGATGACGTCATGACGCTTACGGTAATGTCATGAGCGCGTGTATCAAGCCAGCAGTGCGTGTCTAACGTAACAGTTCACTCTGCCTTGATTCTGTTATTACAGCAAGAGCAGCGGGGTTCCGTAACCCGAACAAAAACTGACGACACAGAATAAAAAAAGAGTTACTTAACCGTTGGACCTACAGAAATCACATAAGAATGTATACTATGACAAAGCAATGCCTTTCTTGGTTGATTTGTAAGCATCAGTTTGGATGATAAACCAAGCGCCTGGGGTCGTGTTCAAGGTTTCTGCCGGGGGCTACTCTCGTCACTTCGTTTTAAAACTGTTGGCCAAATTTCGTAATTAAAAGGCTATGGTAATAAGCTCAGAAATAGTTATCCATTTATACCAATCAATATTTGCAGAGAAGAGTGTTATCGAGCCGATTTCTTTTAAAGGATGTAACTAAAATTACTTGTCGTATAAATTGATCAATAGATTTAGATGCCGTTGGTCCAAAGTTCCAAACATATTAGATGGAAATAAATAATTGTAAACTTCAACTCGTGACTCCTGACATCAACCTTGTAACAATCAATGAGACATCTCCCCTTGTGATTATATGTGACCTCTAACCTTGCACTCATTGATCTTTATATAAACGTCAATTCCACCATAAAACAATGGCAGTCAGTTTCAGTAAGCAGAAGAAATGCGTAAATAAGATATGTTACAATATTAAACACATAAAACTTCTAGTAACAAAGAGCAAGATTGCTGAGCAACGGCATGCATCATATCGGCAAACGAGAATGGCAAATCGCTCAAATGTTATTTGTGATTATATTTTACTTCTGACCCTCAGCTCTGCTGCGTTTCCTCCTGTGTCCTCTGTTTAGATCAAAGTTGAACTGATCTGTTTACTACCTCTGCTGAGAAACGATGCTCGTGTAAAGCATTAGTAAATCAAAATAATTTAAATTATAATTTCGATTACATTTAATTGTGAAACTAAAATCCGTTAACTAAAACGATTAAAGCTAGCATTGCTCATCAGCTCCATACATGGCCGATAGATGTCTCTGTTGTTGCTGTAAGAACACGTGATGGTGCAACTGTTGCAGCTGTTGCTGCTGTTGCTTCATTCGTTGCAGCTGAAAGTGATCTGCTGCTGCAGCAGCTGCTGCTTCTTTAATATCCTCCAATCGCGACGCTGCATCAGAAACCACGTGATCGGCCCCTGACCTTGACTTATGACTCACTCTGCCTCGAAGGGTTGGCTCGTCAAAGCTGACGACTGTATCATCATCGTGCTGGTAATCCTCGTCGTCCCCGGATGACTCTCCGAATGATCGTACGAGGCGCTGCAAAGACGGCTGGTCAAGGTCACTCTGGAGGGCAAAGTCACTGAGAGCTTTCCACGGGGAGGGATACTGGTGGATCTCGACGGGGGTGAGCTGGAGCATGGATGACGGAGGAGGTTCGTGACACATCGGACTCGTCGCTATCATCGGGATTCCCTGTGGAAGAAATAGTGTCTAATATTGTCTATTATGGCAACAGCGGACATTACACGTTAATCTAAAAGTGGAAAGACATTTTTCTACAAGCAGTTGTTGAAATTTATTGAAATTCAGCAAAAAATGAAAACTTAAGTTAAGTCAAGATTGTTCTCCAATCATGTAATATGTCACAATAATAAAGAATAGTTTAAAGTCCACATTTGGCACGTAATATGTTTTGAAATGCATACTTTTTCAATTACTGATGGATTGCATCCATTGTCGTCGCTTCAACGTGATATTAAGTAGATTCAATTATAAAAGCAAGTCTAAGCTCAGCGAATTTTGCCCAAACAATAATAGGATACATAATTGACTGAGAATGAAATAAAAATTCGAATTCACCTGCGTTCGTCGTACATTGATAATGGTCATAATTTAACACTTCATAATTTCATTCACTCGAGATCCATAATCACCCTTGTTGAAGCATGTTTCTAAACAAAAACTTCATTTTCAACGTGAAGTAATTATCTGTTTCAAGTTCGCTGTTTAATGGATCCGTATCTCATTAAATAATTAAATATTACAATATGATACATATTTAAATTGTTAATCCAAATCAGATGTTTTTGATTCGAAAGTGAAGACTACACAGATTCTACAAGGCCAAAGACGTACCTTCCGGCACATGCTTGCCCAGATTTCTTCTTCGCAGTCGTCGCCCTGTCAAACAGAACACAAAGTCCACACTTGGACACTGACGTTCAATTAGTAACAATACAACAAGTACTGTTTTACACCTTTGAGGTTGTTCAATTTTTTTCTGCAACCAATTTTACATACAGTATATGCGGATAAATTGCGTAGTTAATTTTAAATTATTTATTGCGATAGTTGTGCAACTTACGATAGACATGTGATATCTGCTCACAAAGCTTGAAACCTACGCTTACAATATCACCCAAATTTTTGCCCTACTGCTCTTTTGACATCTAATTTCACAGAACCAGGAGTGGATAGTCAATATTCAGAAGAATAGCGCGTAGTCAGAATTTAACTGCGGATCTCTAACTTCTCTGTCAGCATTCACTCGCATTATGCCACGACGTCTAACTCGTGTTATATACTGTATATATATATATATATATATATATATATATATATATATATATATATATATACACTTTAATACACAAAA
>JAQFYQ010002553.1:0-11558 GCA_034694885.1 Buchholzia appendiculata
TCAACTACAGTCGTATCAACTACAGTCGCACAACTACAGTCGTATCAACTACAGTCGCACAAATACAGTCGCACAACTACAGTCGTATCAACTACAGTCGCACAACTACAGTCGTATCAACTACAGTCGCAGCAACTACAGTCGCGACAACCACAGTCGCGACAACTACAATCGCAGCAACTACTACCGCGACGTTTATATTCACACATATAGTCTCAACAAATACAATCTTTTTGAATCTCGAAGTAAATAACGATAATAATATGTTTACTCGTAGTTATTGTCGACAACATTTTCAAATAGTATTGTCACTACACCGGATTGAAGATAAAACAATCTAAAGATAACTCTTAAACTATATATCGATAACTTCAATTGCGATAACCACAGTCGTAAAAACTACAGTCGAAGAAACTATATCCGTAATATCTGTAGTCGCAGAACCTACAGTCGCAAAAACTACCGTTGGGACTACTGTATATAGTTACAACATTTATGGTAGCAGCTACAGTCACAAGTGATATTTCAATTAACTGAAACTGAAACTTAACCGGAAAGAATTTAAACAGCCTAAATTGAAATTATTTCCAGCAAAAACTTAAACTGAAATAATTTTTAGAATTTAAACTTAACTGAATGATTTTCGGGCAAAAGACCCAAACATAAATGATAAAAAAACAGAAGTAATAAGTATACATTTTGGAATCTCGTACGGTTTGTCTTTAAATAACGATAATAATTTGTTTGCGCGTAGTTTTTATCACTACATTTGTCAAAAACTAGTGTCTCTGCACTTGCTTGAAGCCAAACCTGAAACTGAACTGAATTGATTAAAAAATGAAACTGAAACCGGAAAAAATAAAGTAAGTTTCAACTTCAGCCAAAACGTGTCTTTTTCAAATTCAGTGCCTGCTTTTGGCGGAAATCAAACAGTTATAAACTTATAACTGTTCGATTGAAACTGAAACTGAAATTTATTTCAGGTAAAGGCTAAGACTTAAAATGAACAATTTTTTTGGCAAAATCTGAAACTAAAACTGAAAGAATATCAGAACTGAAATGTGACTGGAATGGGCAGGTTTTAACTAGGGCATATCAATCACATATTTCCATAAAGAAGAAAAAAGGATTTTATAAATTGTTACTAAACTTAGCTGAAATTATATTTATTTTTAGATCAACAAAAATTCTGATGTACTGTAGAATACGCATATGTGCATTCTCGAAACGTTTACGTTTATTAAGCAATAAAATACGATCTCTATTTCGACACTGATCATAGATATGTTTTTCAATCGTTGCACTTGTTAAGCTCTTGATCGTTGCACAATATAGTGTTAGAGAAAAATTTGCATTGAATTGAAAGGCTTCCTCAATGTGGTGAAGGTACGCTTCCAATTTCATGAATATTGAGCGATATGCATATTATTCGAATTTAACAAGATTTTTGGCGAAATTCCATCAAAATTAGATTAAATGATAAAAGGCACATTTTTATATAGTCTGGAAAAACCAAACGTGAACTGTTTTAATTACCCTGTCGTAACTTCAGAGCCAAGAGAGGAAAGAGCAGGCCCGACATATCGACCAATAAAGTAGAGAGATCATCCCACCCCTTTGGGGGGGGGAACCCGCCCCTTAGGGGTGTCTCGTAGTTGACAGGCCATGGAGACGAAGGGACTGACCGGAGAGCAGGAAGGCTGTCTTCAGCTGCTGTGTGGGTCAGCGGCGGAAGAATTGATTGGACGCTAATCAAAGTGAACAACGCTCAGCACACAATGCAACTTTCAAGGACTCTGACTTCGCGACGGACGGCTGTGATTGGCCGGTCTGGATTGATAATAATGAAGGCGTAGTGGAAGAAGGAAGTGTGTGGGTGGAATGAGTGAAGGCGTAGTGGAAGAAGGAAGGATAGTGGAATGAGTGAAGGCGTAGTGGAAGAAGGAAGTGTATGGGTGGATTGAGTGAAGGCGTAGTGGAAGAAGGAAGTGTATGGGTGGAATAAGTGAAGGCGTAGTGGAAGAAGGAAGTGTGTGGGTGGAATGAGTGAAGGCGTAGTGGAAGAAGGAAGTGTACGGGTGGAATAAGTGAAGGCCGTGGTAGTATTTATGGTGGAATAATGGTGCATGAGTGAAGATGCAGTGGAAAAGAAACGGTACGTGATGGAAAGAGGAACGCTGAGGAAAAATAAGCGACGTTTCCGCCTCTGAAAATAACATCTCATTCCCGCCGAGAATGACCTTTGAACTTTTGAAAGAGAGCAATCGCCGCTTTGTCAGTCAGACGATTACTTCATTCGACCGTATAAAATAAGAAAGAAGAAAGAGAGATAGAAGGAACGCTACAAAACGACACAGCGAATGCATTATAAAAGACAAATACAATGGTTCTACATCACTAAATATTTATAAGGCTGGCAATTATTTTCAAAATTCTATACATAGAATCCGCTATACAACTACTCAAATTTGCACCGACAATTTTTACTAAAGTGACAACCGTGAAACGTTCTCATGCATTATTTGACAAAAGTAATTAATTAGCTTTTCAGTCTGTAGGCCTACAATTTTTACATGCTACGTACGCTTTATTTCAATTAATTTTAACCGAATAGAGTAAATATTCTGTAGGGTAATAGTTATTTATTTACCTCAGTTTTATAATATATTTAAATTAATAATTAATCTCGTTCATAACGGTTTTCTATTCAACTATAGTCTGCAGTACATATTATTCTTGACAATGTCTTATTGATGCATTAAATGTCTTGAATGATCTGACTTTGCATTATGCTGTATTCACAAATCACAATTGAAGCTTCTGATACTGAATAACGATGTAATTCCGAAGTATATCTTGACTGCCATTTACTTAATTGTCATTCAAAATCAATTTCTAACTATGTTTTATAAACTACAAGGTCCAGGTTGACTTTCATGAGCCACAAGGTGTTTTTGCAATCATTATGGAATCTATTATTCTCAAAAATGCACACTGTGTTGTAGAAGTAATATAGTGTTGTAGAAGTAATTTAGTCCCAAGACAAAATAATCCAAAGTGCTTATACATAATAGCTATTGCATAGACATTACAACTGCAAATTGCACCAGATTAACAAATTAAAAGGATTCAACATTTGAAAGTGCAATATTTCCTGGCACTTGTTTCTTTTATGCTATTTAATTTCACTTCTACTATACTTGTACCTGGATGCATCTCTTCACAGTCGATGTTGCAATAGTTTATCTGTTTAAATTCTGAATTTTCAAATTGAAATGATTCACTGTCACATTTTTCTGTTCGGCTTTTCAAATGGGCGCATAAGGGAATTCCATGTGAGAGATTCTATTCTCGCACATTTTAGATTTAGAAAATTCTGAGTTTTGGGTTTCTCTAATTACATCCATAAATAGATTAGCTTAATTACAACTTGACTCATTTTTCTAATTTAGCGAAATTGATGAGAATTACTTAGAATTAAAAAACGAATCATTGAAAGCTGATTTTGAAAACGAAACATTGCTCAACTGTATTCAGCGTTCTGAATTATTCTTTCTGTAAAGGCCAACGTTACCATTATGACTGGTCACGCGCTCGATTGTTGAGAAGCAGAGCGAGCTTTTTTCGGTACACAACGTGTTGCCATAATCGATACTCTGATGGCTTTCTTCGATACAACGCACACGCACACAGGCACACATACAAATAGGCACACATACACACAGGCACACATACACACAGTGTCACACACAAACACACGAACAAACACCCACGCAAACTGTTAGACCTCGAAGCACCGTTGACCTTACAAGAATTGCATCTCAGAGAAATATGGCTTCTACAACGTAGACCATCCGACACTGATATATCTTTTACAATGATTACAAAGTATCACGTGAACAATATCTCCTGAAGCCATTAATGGAAGAGCAAACGTTTGGTCTATTGTGATTGGTCGAAACGCTGGATATATTTCTGCAATTTTATTCAAGCTGTCATTGTAATCGTAGTTGATAGTCACAACGTGCTGAGTCAATTATTCGGACAGATGATTCAAAAGCAGCTAGTAATGTCAAGGACCTGCCAGAAGGCGGAGTACTAACGATATTCATGATTAGGAGGACTCATTTCTCGGAATCGAGGTATTTGACTTTGAGTCGATGGTCAAATTTCGTCTGAGGGTGACCGTGGTGGGTCGTTAGAATGGGAGGGAGGCCGAGGTGGGGTGACAGTGACCAAAATGCGTGGCGGTGAAGGTTATGGTCAGCCAGTCACAACTTCCCCAACACCCATAAACCCTTCCCCCGTATTCCGGTAAAATCATCTGCTTCTGGGTCTAATCAACCCAGGTATTATTTACGGGGCTCAATGAATACAATATTGCTGGCCTTCCACCGAGCATCAATTATGCAAAGTAAGGGGTAATAAAATGACGTCATCAGACAAGCGAACCAATGGCAGAGAGGCGCTAGAATGATTTGAATATATCATCAGCTTCTTATTTATTATCTCTGTAATTGGGTTTACAGTATAGTCAGTCAATTTTAACTACTAAATATTTAATGCAGGCGGCTAGATTCTAGAACGTTCCACGGTGCCGAATAGATTGCGCATCGTATTGTCAAGAGACGTAAGGCGCAAGGAGATGGGGGGCAACGAAATACGAGACCTCGGGGCGTAGCCAGAATTTCAGTTGCGCGGGTTGTCCAGTAAAAAAAATCTGACGAGCGGGTGAGAAGACGAACGAAATATGCATCATTTTAAGAAAAACACCTCGTTTCGGGGGATGGGGCTGAAGCCGTATCCTTCTCCATTAAATACCGCTCAGCTTATCCTGCAACACATAGGCCTCACGTATTAGGGGCCTCGGGGGCTAAGTTGAGGCCCGCTGCTACATCCCTGCTTGTTTAAATTTTTTTCAAGTCAACAGGAAAGTTGTAGTGCAAAGAAATAAAGAAAGAGTCCAGCAGAAAGATGCGTAGAAATGTTTGCACGCAAACGAGGTGCAAAGAAATACGTTCACTTACATGATGGTGACAGCGCACACAAAAGCAACAGTGCAAATACATTTCTTGCATTACATTACAAGTGTGTACTTGCATGCATACACGGACGCACAATAGTGGTGGATAAGGGGTTGGACGAATAGCCATCAGGACGTGATATTTGTTTTTATCTAGATTAGCTTCTTTAGAAGTTCAGAAGCATTTGGACAAACGTAATTTTGATTAGAACTCTAATCCTGTAGAAATCTCGCTATACAAATAATCTTGTTCTCCAATAAATTTATGATTACCTTTTTTCTTGTTGGCCGGAATATTTTTAAAAACGTCCTCCCCGTGGATGATTCTGAATCAGTCCCTAATGCAACGGTAGTACGAAGAATTTCAAAGAAATTAAAAAAACACAAACGGTAATATGGCTGTCAAAATGCGTGCTCATTTTAAAGTAATTTAATTTAATATTATATTACTTATTAACGTAATTTCATATTATGAACTACTGAATGTTATAAATTATCTACAAATTGCATCTACAAAATCGCAATGAATGAAAAAGACATTACGTGCTGAACAGGTTAAGAAAATATTGAAAAAAAGTATTCATGTGACATTGTCACCTGAAATCATTCACTTTCAATAAATTACAGTGAATACATTACGCAGCATGAACTCGCGTTTCAACGTTATCAACCGAGCTGGTCCGAAACCATGATCTGAATTGATTTAGACAAATCTGTTTGAATCGTCGACCGTATACATCAAAACAGGAAATTTCCAGTTTACATCAATCAGATTTTTGGTTAGAAGCTGTGATTGTTGACCAATGAGAAATGATCTGGTGTGACAACCCCTTGTTGCGTCCAATGAGAACAAATCTGAAAGCATTGCGTATTCGCAGCAGCCACGAGAAAATACCGAGAAAGGAATCGCGTTTACAATGTCTACTTATGAAGATATCCTGTTAGAAAATTTGCAGGTTATCCACATTTACATCCGAATAATGTGATATTTGTCATCTGCCAATAACTGAAACCGGTGATAAACCATATTCAAGAGTGCTGGTGTTTATTAAGAGTCATTTCTGTGTTCAGGTTAGTTTTGACAGCACTTTTGATTAGGGTTTAATTTATTATCAGGGCCTACGTTTTTCTTTAATTGAATCGCTTTGCATCAGTATAAGCAAGACGAATACAATGGTCCTGGCTCATTATATATCATTTAGGAAGGGGCGTATATGGTATCATGCATGAACTTACATTGTAATATTGCAAGCAGGCGGTAACAATATGGCGCGATTGATCAATATCAAAAGACAGAATACGATTAGCAACATCACACTGTTACAGTAGGATACAAGTAACGAATTACAAGTAACGAATTGCAGGTAACGAATTACAAGTAACGAATTACAAGTAACGAATCACAAGTAACGAATTACAAGTAACGAATTGCTAGCGAATTGGGAAGTATCGATCTACAAACAACTCGATGTTTGATTGAGTGGTCACAATAGTTGCAAACACCCGAAATTTCGTCATTTTGAAGCGCACTAGAAAATTGTTAAACTGTTTCATCAAGAATAGTATCTAAGGCCGAACCAATTCGAATCATGTTGTAACATTATGAAGTAAACTTTGGACGTTTTATTGTTCAATTATTTTCGATCAAACAGTTCGCTACAAATTCTGCAATTGTACAAATAGGTCATTAAGAAACATATGTCAAAAGCTGCGTCATAAAGATTTTCAAACATTTCGCGGGAACTGCAATTATAAATATGATGGAAAACGCTGATTCAATTTTAACGACCCGTTTGACATCTCGTATAGCATCTCGTTTTAGGTAAAGTTTGACGTTTCGTCATCACATAGTTATTGAGGTCATTCAGCACTAAACATTTAGGTAACACTTGGCACTTGACACTTGGCAAACTTTTGCCAATGTCGTGAACTTAAAAAATACCGAAAATAACTTGTGGTTTATGCAAAAGCAAATATTTGCATTTTAAAAACGACGACATTTTTCATTTTGATGTTTCAATGAGAATTGTATACGGGGAAAAGCTACAAAAGTTGATTAATTTGAACGTTATTTTCGATGCGTTTAGCTTTGTAATTAAAAAACTAAGGTCTATTTTGTTGATGTGCCAACGTTTCCTGGTCTTTTCAGCAATCTAGTAGTCTGAACACACAGCTTGCAATACATATTTTATAGTGATCGCAATACCATTGCTGTATTGATTTCTAATTTTCAACAAAATTTCGAGTGTTTTTGCTAACATAATCTAGTACAATATAGTCATAGAAAACGCTTAGCATTATTGTGATGTTAGTTAGTCCTAATGAACTCCGTTTGTTCACGTAAACCTAGTGTTTACCTTCTGACGCCTTTCGCCTGGCTTTCCCTCTAATCGTAATCTCAGGCGTAGTACTTCGACATTTGCCTTTTGATAGTGACTGAGCGTCACTACGTTCTGCACTTTAAACCCTTTTTGTCCGACGTACTTCTTCCTTTTCTCAGATCTCTCTCCGGTTATCTTTCAGCAATTCTTTCAGATTCCAAGTGCTTGTAGCTGACTGCTGGGCTGCTGGTCGATCTCTCTTTGTTTGTTTTGTTCGTTGTGGAAGATAATCGCTTGGAAAGACAATCAGAATTATCTCACGTACAACTCCTCGCCCGGTGAAAACTCCCTACTATCAACCTTCCCTCAAGTTTCAGTCCTACTCTCAGCCTCAAAGTTTCCACATTTAATGTATTCATAACTACTGAGTTATGTATACTGATACAGTCCATGCTGAATTTAATTCATCTCCGGATAAAGTTACCACTTTCAATTCGCAGTTATCTATCGTGCGTAGCCTCTAATAACTCCTAAATCGTTACTCAAATAGCAAATTCTTATTTCAAAAATTACTCACAACTCCACAATATGACGTTTGTGATCGTTAGGTATTGGTTGCAATGAACACGGGAAGACTTTGTGGTCTGGTTATTAAAATTATTTGTTTAGACTTGAATATATTTTTCGAACATCTTATACATTTGTACGGCAATCGAGCGCAAAAAATTATATAAAATTCTATAAAAATCTATAGTTTTATTGCAGACAAAATATATCAAAAACATAGCATAAGGATTGTGTAAAACAAAACGGCAGCTCACGTAAAACATTAAATATTACAACAAGCACTCATAGAATACACAGTAAACTCACAGCTTTGTAACTAACTAAATGTTGCAATTTCAATTTTACGGAATTAAATATTTTCATGAAAATAAAATAAGCCGTTTTGCGCTTATTTAAACTGTCATTCACTATTTCGATTAAGTTTTCCAGATTTTTTCACGGCACCAATGTTTCGCACTGCAGTCGTCAGCATCAGCTAGCACAAATACAATACAAAACTTGATAACACACATGATAACACGCACAGGTTTCAACACGAAGAGCTGAATCAGAGGCGTGCATTTTAGAGAGGCATTTTAATAATTTACAACGTGTATTTTAGTAATTTATTATAATAACAAACTGCTGCGCGATGAAATTACTGAAGATATATACCGCAAGTTTGCAAACAACTCGTATCTCAGGTTAAATGCAATTTATGGTGAATTTTATTTGAGATATCGAAGTTGGCAAACTGTAAATTATAATAAAAACCACATCAAACTCTAAGGTCCATTTTTGCTCTAAAACTGTATGTGAATTAACAGGGCAAATATCAACCGATCAAGATTATGTAACGGAGTCATAGAACCAGTCATGGAACCAATCATGGAACCACTCATGGAACCAGTCATGAATCCAGTCATGAAACCAGTCATGGAACCAGTCATGGAACCAGTCATGGAACCAGTCATGCAACCAGTCATGAAACCAGTCATGGAACCAGTCATGGAACCAGTCATGCAACCAGTCATGCAACCAGTCATGGAACCAGTCATGCAACCAGTCATGCAACCAGTCATGATTTACTGTCTTCAGTCATAGATCGCCGGAAGAGAAGAATAGTCTCGTAAATCATAAAAACTGCTTCAAATCAAACAAGATTTAAATCACTGTACGTATAAGAAAAACGCTCGCAAACAAAACAATTAAATTCCAATCATATATGCTAATCATCATTGAAAAGTTCTTATAACGAAAGAAAGATTAAAAGCTGATGTCTAGGCTGTATATCATAGAACAACGTCAAACCTGAAAGATTCCTCGCCTGCTTCTGGAGACGTTCGGGTGTACGAGGTGTACGAGGTGTACGAGGTGTGCGAAGTGTGCGAGGTGTGCGAGGTGTGCGAGGTGTGCGAGGTGTACGAGGTTTATGAGGTGTATGAGGTGTTAGAATTGTATGTTCAAGTGTACGAGGCGTGCGAGGCGTTCTAGGTGTGCAAGGTGAGCGAGGTGTACTATAGGTGTACGATTCGATAGACTGCGTTAATTAATTACTGAAGCTCACAGAATCTTTACAGTTTACTGCGCGCATCGTTGCACAACTACACATCACTGTCACACTATGACTACTTTCCCGCGCTATTAAATAGTGCGTCACGTGATCAGCGTCACAGTGAGTGCGTCACGGCGTCCACGTCATCGTGAGTGCGTCATCAGTCAACGAGATAGATTTTTTGCGCCCAGCATAATGACCTCGTCATTGCCACTAGCTTTTTGTCCACTGCAAGAAAGGAAACTGTTTAGAGTCAAACGGAAGTCTGCAAGGGCGAGGCTGCACGCTATCGTTACAGCTCACCGGTCGGTGGCGTGCCCCCGGTCCAGTTTAGGGGCGCCCCGTGCCTTCCGGTCCGATGCAAGGAGCGACTCGTGTTCCCCGGTCCGCACCAGGGGGTGTCCCGCGCCCCCGGTCCGGGACAATTGGTGGGCGCCCCGTGCCCCCGGTCCACTCTAGTGGAGCCCCCGTGCTTTCCGGTCCGATCCAAGGGAGTCCCCTCGCTCCCTCGATCGGTCCGGTCCAAGGGTGCACCCGTGTCCCGGTGCGGTCCAGAGAACGCCCCGTGCCCCCACGTCCGACCCAGGGAGCGTCCTGTGCTCCCTCTCGATTCAGGGCGCTCGTGCCCCAATCCGACCCGGAGGGGGTGCCCCGGACGCTGACTTGGGGAGCCCTGATGTACGGTCGTGACACGCTGAGCGGCAGGAAAGTATCGCAATGACTTGATGCGATGCTAAAAGCTTTACGGTCCACGGCAGAGGGCACTAAACACTGCCCTATTGCAGCCGCTATGAGCGTCATTCATTTACAACTTTGCTGGGAAATAAATGAGATGAGAATGAGATGAGATCAAACATTCACTTCACTTTTCAATTAGATATTTTATGCTTTAGAAACCAATCAATGCATCGCTGAGATATCGGCGAGATATCAAATAATACAGGGCCGTATTTAAAGACAGAGTCGTATTTAAGAAGGGGGCTACGGGTTTGTACCCCCAAATGAAAATGTTTCTTAAATTTATTGGATGTTTTGTCGACGCCGCGCTCCCTCCTCTCGCCAAAAAATTACTTTCATTCCGGACCTTCTCCATTCAAGATGTTCGACGAAAATTTAAACATAAAAAATTCCCTCCAATATGAAATTCTATATACGGGCCTGGCCAAAGCATCCGATAATTAAACAGTCCTTACGGTTCAGACAAATGTCTTCTTCTGAATGTAACAAGAAAATTCTTACAGAAGAGAATAATTCACAAAGCCAATTAGATTTTAACGATCTTCCAACATTTGAAACTGAACAACAAATTTCACGCGAACGATGCAAACGCGCAATAAATCTGCGTGGAGTGTATTTTCATTATCACATAAATTGTAGCAACTATTTTTCATAAATATCGAGCACAATTCACTTCCAAGCTTTCATATTTCTCTCGATTCTATCTTTTTAGTTCGCTAACAATATTCTGGTCATTTCGCAATCTCCTCAGTTTCCTAAAAAGCTTGACAACCCTTTCACTTCAACCTAATGCAGGCCAAAAAACCGAATGTTTAACCTAAGCTTGGATGTTCTAAGGTTGCTTGGCGCCATTTTATTGCTAAGGAAACGAGACGCAGTTTACGCTCAAGAAATGAAGACAACTGCACTGGCAGTAAAGCTGGTCGGCCATGATGTGACGTCACCACAAGTAAGAACCAAGAACAAGCTTCAACATTCCAATGACAGTTTCATTATATAACCCGTGGTTGCAGTCCGGTGACACCGGCCATGCAGATATCTGAAATACCGTTTTTTTGTATGCTTGTCAAAGTTGCATAACTTTTGAAAGAATCAGTATTTTGCATACATATTATATAGTTAAATACTATACTGCGTTTGAAAAGTCCGTCAGAACCGTCAGAACGTGTCAAACGACCAAATTTTCTGTTCGTTTACTATGACTGATTACCGCTCTGTTGACAAAAAGCGCTCAAATAACCACGTAAACATGACCCAGGGTTAGGCCTAGTTACATAAAATTAATCAGTCAGAACGTGTCGACCTAAAGAGATTGACCGTTTTGATTGTCCTGTTTACGCTCAGAGAAAAATGCGGGAAATAAATCTTTTTTAGT
>JAQFYQ010002554.1:0-11554 GCA_034694885.1 Buchholzia appendiculata
CGTCACTGAAAGTGACGTCACTGAAAGTGACGTCACTGAAAGTGACGTCACTGAAAGTGACGTCACTGAAAGTGACGATGTTTTTCCAGAGTAATGAGTTAACCCAAGTGACGATGTTTTTCCAGAGTAATGAGTTAACCCAATTCAGCTGAGAGTGATATTATGCTAGAGTTTGGACTCGCTTTGCTATAGACTCGACGTCTCAAGCATTGCGCAGGAGGCTAACGTTATAGCAAAGTAATTCTGTAGAAGACTTGAGTGCGACATAAACCAACAAGTATAAATCAGTATAATCACTCAAAGTAAAGGTATGCTGAGAGTGTGAGGAACAATCAGAACCAAGAGATTGATAAGAACTAGAGCTCACTCCATCGAGACTTCAAATTAACTGTTCATATATAAGCTGATTCACGGACGGACGGACGGACGGACGGACGGACGGATAGACAGACGGACGGACGGACGGACGGACAGACGGATGGACGGACGGACGGAGAGAGACAGACGGACGGACGGACGCAGAAATAGACTGATTGATTGAAAGATCATTTAGAAACAAATCTGAATTGCATCTTATCTAATTCTTACCTAATTATTTAAATCTTTCTTTAATGCGTAGTTACTGTAGGTGGCGTAATAAAATTAACTAAAAATTCGACCTAAATAATTTTCATGTTATAAACTGCGTGCTAGAATTCAGAGCACATTGCTATATTGACACTAGTGATCATGAAACTGTATGTCGTGGCGATGAATAGCAATGAGTTGATGATTATGACTAGAACGATCATAACGACGCATTGTCTCATCATTAACGGCTCACTTCAACATCAACGACACGAAATTAATAAAATTTCAATAACTACTCAAAGCCGATATTTATTGGATCGTTAATGAGCAGAGCATCTTGTGGTCTGTGTGCTCTGCGAGGGCTTGGCTTGCGCAACGAGGGGCGACTGCAATCCCTCGAATTAAACTCGGACCGTTCAAAGGACAATAATAAATTATTATTCGTCATATTTCTAAACTGTATACAGAGAGATGAAAATACTGTGTCTTAACTAGTTTATAACCGAATAAGTACATAAATAGTACTTTATAAGTATATACTGTAAATCAAATAAGAAATATGATCACCAGTTTTCAATGTTTTTCTTAAGCAGAAACATCCTAACCTAGGAAGAACAATGGTCGATTCTACGACTACACAGTAAATGTACAGTAACTGTATATATGGTTTAGGGCCTACAGTCTTCTTGTTCAACCAATTTTAAAAGGTCATATTTAAATGATTGTTTTCGAACAGTATCATTAACTGCTAATTAGGATTGACAAACAATTTAAAATATAAACGGAATACTCTCTGTAAAGAATTAAGATTGTGTGTGTACTATAGTACTTTCATTAACGCCTGAACTCTTCAAACAACGCCATTATTCCTCCCCATCTTTCAGTGTAATTAACAGTCGTTTCACCGCTCTTAAGTAGTGTAGACAGCGCCATAAATTAGCTGCATAACTGGTCAGATTTTTGATTTTATTAATTTAAAATGCAGTATTGACATTTGTAATGATTTTATGCTCTTTATACTATCGGTAAAGAATGCTGAGGAGCAAAGTGGTTGGAGTGTTTACCATGCAGAACAGTTTTCTGTAATTAGAGCAGCGTTTATAGCATCCCCCAACACACCCCCCACAACACCCCTCCCCCAACACCCCTCCCCCGACACACCCCCGACACACACCCCACGTGTGATACGATTCAGTGATGAGGTGTTTATTACAACTAAATAAAGAATTGATGGTCAATTATTGGAATAAAATGCAGATATATTAATATTTAACGTCTTTATGGCGCTAGTTACGAGTTAAAAATAGAAGCGCTGCGAACTTATCGAACGAATGACAATTAAAGGCAGATTCACATCGCGCGACGTATATCGCACTAAGCCGCATAAATTACCTCTTCAATTTTGTCTTTCGGGCAACTCACTAACATGATATCCTGGTTCCCTTGGCCTATTTCAATAACATTACAACCAAATTACTCAGAAATTACTTTTAAGAAGATCATACGTTTTTAAGCATGGAAAACGCAATGTTTCATAATCCAATTTAAAAAAAACACAAAAAAGCATTACTTTGACATCCTTGACATCTTTGACGGCAATTTCTAAAGGGGTTAAAAATGTGGTATACCCTGTTCCTCGAATTGAGGGGGCTTTAATTCAGATCTCATCATTAAAAGCTTTGATGAATGATGAACTGTGAGTGACGACGGTACATACCTCCTTGCAGAACTCTTTGCTGCAGTAGTTTACTGGTGGACATGTCAACCATAGCGATCATCGGATTGACGGGATTGCTTGTCAGGAGACTCTTTCCATCTTCATCCAGTGAGGAGGGAAGAATGATTCCAGAGTTGATGTACTTCTCAACAGAGTTGTCCTTCACCAGGTAACCACCACTCAAGTTCCCAACGCTCGGAGAGTCTTCTTCAGTGCTCTTTGATTCTGAAGGTGGAAGAGTGGGTGATGTCTTTGTTGATGTTGTCTCGGAATTGTTGTCTTGCTCTGACGTCATTGATGGACGCTTTGAATGAGACTTGTAAGACCCGGATGACATGTGAGGTGTGACGTCACTGGAGTACAAGAGTGAAGTGGAAGACTTGATGTTGGAACTCTGAGATGATCGGTTGGGTGACGACCTATCAGACTTGATGTTGAGTGGCTGGTAAGTAGGTAGATCTCCTGCATTGCCTGTACCAGCTGTCTGTGGAAGACCTTTGGAACTCGGAGTAGTACCGGGGCCCGTGCTGGAATACATGACTTGTTGCTGTAACTGATGCAACATGTGCAGCTGAAAGAGCTGCTGTTGCTGAAGGTTCCACAGAACCATGTTCAGCATGGCTACATCAGCTGCTGAATGCGACGGAACATTGTTGTCAGTGTACTGAGCCACGGCCACATCAGTCGTGCACATCGAAGCCAACTTGACGTTCGAGTCGCGTGGAAAAGGTGGAAAGAGTCCGCAGCCCATCGCAGCAGCTGCTGCCGGAGACAGGGACCCCAGCATGCGAGGAAGAGAGTGTGGGAATCCTGGAAACGATCTCTCAAAGTCATTCTTGTATCCAGGATCAATGTCACCTTCGTCATCGTCATCGTCGTCGTAAGAGTCATCACTTTCCTCTTTCCCTATTCGGTCGAGGTTTTCTTCCGAAAGATCTTTCTCCATGTCACGTGAGTCTGAATCGTTGTCACGTACGTCTGATGACTCACGCTGCTTCCGGCGCGATCCATGCACTGGGTACTTGCCAATATCTTCCCCATCCCAACTCTTCTCTCTTCTTTCACACTCTAAATTCTCTCCATCAATCAATCCAGTTGTGACGTCATTCACTGAAGATGGATTCAGACCACACTTTACTTCCGTCTCTGACGTCATCAGGATGTCGCTTGTCGCCGAGTCGACGACTTTGTCGTCACAGAACGAAAGAGTTGACGCAAAGTCAGTCGACGGTTTGTTAAGCAAAGTGTCAGCTGAATGATCCGCCTGTAACCGGCTACAACTGGATGATTCTGAGTAGTCCTCTTCTAACTGACCAATAGGAAGAGAGAGAGGATTTGTATCTAACAGAAAGCAATGCAAGAAGTTTTAATATATATGTATTTAATCATAGTACAGACATGATATTTTATTTCAACTAAGGAAGTGAACAATTCTATTCTATTCATTGCTAGGGCCTACTACAGTAATTTAATAATAGTTGGCTAATTGTATTGATTTCCTTTCCGACAGACAATATAACCATATAATTAAACCATATAATTATTAATATCGCCACAAATCAGATAACAAACATTTTTATGAATATCGTAAGTCAATTTTTGGACAATTTTACGCTGAAGTGAATAAAATGTCAACTAGTATTATTAAACTGATTATTACTATTTTGTCACTGGCGCCTCCACAAGCTCAGTCAATCCAATCCAATCCCGTCCAGCTCAGGTATTCAAGGTATTAACCAATCAGCAAACATTACACTTGACTTGGCCACTGACCAATCACCTGCTGCCCTGTGTAGTATAGGCCACAGTGAAACGAAATCTGGCTACTTTGCTTCACATTGCATAGATTTCCTAAATTAATAATTTATTAATATTACGCAATTAGCTGAAGACCTAGATTAAAATATCTATAAGACATTCATATATCTCGTGGCTGCAGTTATAACTATAGTTGTTTGCTGCTGCTGCTGCTGCTGCTACTACTGTTGCTGCTGCTGCTACTACTGTTGTTGCTGCTGCTGCTACTGTCGCTGCTGCTGTTGCTGCTGCTGCTGCTGCTGCTGCCGCTGCTGCTGCTACTGCTGCTATTGTGTATAAAGCGGCGCATGTAATTCTTAAAACGCCAACTTAATCAACGCTACGAATGTTTACAGCAAATTCATAGAACGCGCTCGACGGGTTCCACGACTACACAGAGAAGGAATTGTATCTGCGCGCCACTTAGTCAATCAACAAAAGCGCATGACTTACATGCCATGAACTGTCTACACAGAACAGAACGGAATACAATAGGCCTACAGGTAAACTGTCGTACGCTCTCTTCTGCACTTCAACGGTTTAAGAAAGAATATACGAGCTATTGTATGCAAACACATACATTCTATGTATGAAAAAGCATATAAGCTAACACATACAAATTATGTATGCCAACACATTGATTCTATATGCAAAGCTGAAAACACATACAAGATATGTATGCAAACACATATATTCTTTGTGTGCAAACACATACATGCACGTATTCTAACACATATGCATGTATGCAAACACATACAATGCTATGTATGCAAGGTTGCAAAAACATACAATTTATGTATGCAAACACATACATGCTATGCATGCAAACACGTACATGCATGTCCTATGCTATCTCAGAGTCGTTTGATTGCATAGGTGGCGCTGCTTACATGCAACAAAATACTCCAACCGTATTTCATGAATACTTTAATCAAGCCTTAGTACCTCTATAGTAGAGAGTGACATCGGGTTGGAAATGGCTCCCCATTACCGCCCCGCGCAGACTTTTTTCAACCCATTACCAACCCACCCCGCGGGGCGAGTACAAGTTGGCTCCCCATTACCGCGGTAATACCGCGGTCAGGCTCCCCATTACCGCGGTAAATGGGGAATTTGCCAATTTCTTTCCCCATTACCGCGGTAAACCGCGGTATACCGCGATAATTGATACGCGTACCATTCGTTAATCATAATTCTGTATGTCTAAATTTGACGCTAAATAGTAAATACCATACATTTAAAGCAATATTATATAGTCATTTATAGTTTTAATGACCATGAGTGGTCAATGTAGTAATATAAAAAACAGTGAGATCAATGCGGTAAAACCGCGGTAAACCGCGGTTTACCGCGGTAATGAGATGTCTCCCCGTTAACGCGGTAAAGCTGCTGCACGGCTTCCCATTACCGCGGCAATTACCGCGGTAAACGTTACCGTGTCACTCTCTAGTCGGGAGTGATGTTGAGGAACAGATGTTCCCACACTTTGAACAGCTCATCAACCCGAGCTTTCAGAAAGAAATCTCTGTATCTACCTGAACGTAGTATTTCAATGAGGCTAACTACCTAGTATTCTAGGATATATCATCCGCATCCCGACCTCTATTCATAGCCTATTTAATGAGGGTTTTTACTTGAAACAGTTGCTAATGTCCTTTACGTGTTTAGACCACCAAGTACAATGCAACTCTATTTATTTCCAATTTTTAACCATTAGCCTTGTCGACTGTAGTTGATGTACACCGTCGATCTTTAGGCAATCACTCACGCCGACATGGTTCTACTTATGTGCAATTATCATCTGCCTCCAAGTAGCAGTTCTATTGGTCGCCAATGTACACAAGAAAGACCCAGTTTTTTTGCGGAGCGAGCTGAATTATATAAAAGTTTCATTTCGCCTTTCTCCACCAGCGAAGCTTGTAGAATAATAAATAAATAATTGGGCTATTTATCATCACGGTTCAGATTTCTTGCTTTTTATTCATTTAATTGAATTAACGGGTAAAGTGCTGAACTGCACTGTGAAAAACATGTTTTCCGCTTTACAATATTGAGCTTCAAGTAGACACACTGAAAGAAGGAATTCAATGAATGAAAGAAATGAGAATAATAATGAGATGTATGGAGAAATGATCAACGATAAGTGAACAAATTGAAAAGCGAAGTGAATGGGGATAAAATGAGTGAAAAGCGAAATGAATGGTGGGGGGAATAGATAGGTGGATGAGAAAAATTAATGTGGATATAAATAAGTGGAAGAACGCAATGAATGTGGATTAGATAAGTGGAAGAACGTAATGAATGCGAATTGGATAAGTGGAAGAACGTAATAAATGTAGATCGGATAAATGGAAGAACGCAATGAATCCGGAGGAAAGAAATTTGGAAGGAAAATTCATTTTATATCACGTAAAAGTCTTCATGTAACTGAAGTTCAGATTTAGATAGCTAAAGGAATATTCCATCATCTGAAAGAGTGTAACCAAATAATTTAGCCTTACCTCCAATGACATAAATTTCTTTCTAATTCATTATTTTTTATTTCTACTTGGTAATAAAAAATATGCAGAGAGTAATTTTAACAAACTAAATAAGATATAAAATTCTTAATTATAATTTACTTGCACAGCGATTGCTCAATTATTTTCTCCGATTCGAAATCCCGAACGCTCACTTCGTGAACACAAAGCAATTTTGTTTCAACATCATTGTCGACAAATTTCTTTCCTCCAGCACCAACTACAGCTGGTTAATAAGACATCTTTTGTCGTATCCTTGCGCACAGGAAATAATCCCGGTCATTAAACGAGCGCGGAAGAATACGCTGTTCGGTCGCTGACCAGAATGAAGAATAATATCAATGAGGATATCTGAGCGAGTCTGCGTGGCACGTGGCGTTGCCTATTTTTATCACTCAGAGCCCGGATTAAGGATTACAAGGATCCGGCATCCTGAGACTCTGACTCAGGCGCATTGAGAAGATCTTCAGTAAATAACGGATGTATAGCAGACTCTATTTATTAGACTCTATTGACACTGTGGTGAGGGATGTATTGTAGACTCTATTCACATTGTGGTGAGGGATGTATTGTAGACTCTATTCGCACTGTGGTGTGGGATGTATTGTAGACTTTATTGACACCTGTGGTGTATAATAGACTCTGTTCCACCCGGGGTGTATAATTGTAGACTCTATTCACACCCGGAGCGTATTGTAGACTATGTTCACAAAATTGTTGCGGGCTTTTGTAGACTCTGTTCACACCCGGGGTGCAGTGTAGACTCTGTTCACACCCGGGGTGCAGTGTAGACTCTGTTCACACCTAGCAGATTATTGTAGACTCTGTTCACACCCGGGGGGGTTGCAGAGTTTGTTCACACCCGGGGGGTTATAGACTCTGTTCACACCCTGGGGGAATTGCAGAGTTTGTTCACACCTGGGGTGTATTGAAAAGTTCGTTCACACCGTGCTGGGGACTGTGCTGAGTGATAAATGTCAAATAAACGAGCAACAAAGTAGTTAAATGAGACAGATTATGTGGACTGTAAATAACTGCACAGACCGGATAAATCTAGATTTATGCTTTCTCATTTACACTGATGTATTTACGCTGACACGAGATAAAGACTTGACAAATCTTTGTCGTAGCTTTGTTTGTGCTTTGCTTGTGTCAACACTGTATTACAACGTATTGGTAAGAATTTAGAACGCATCTGTAAACAGTTCTGATAATGAGAAAACAGTACAAAGCGAAATCTGCGACTGAATTCTGTGCAATGTCAGACAATGTCAACTTCGCCGATTTATCTCCGATACCGAAGCTCGACGGCAGAATGCAGATACGGTGCGAGGACAACACTGAAGCTTTGAATTGGCTGAACAGCAAATCCGCACTTGAGCACACGATAACTGACAGAGTGGAAGAGTGGCACTGGAATTCGTTCACTTAATCACTGCGCTCGTTGATAGGTCGACAATTACAGATAATGTGATGTTTCTTTACAGATAAACAGTGAGGTAAACAAGCTACAGTATTAAGTACGAGGATAGTAGTGAGATAAAAAAATAAGCATCTACGCACGGGGTTAAGCAGTGAGATAAATAACCATCTAAGCACGGGGATAGGTTGTGAAATAAATAAGTACGGAGATAAGTAGCGAGATAAATTAGTACGGAGATAAGCAAACAGATTGCATAGTTGATTGGGTACATGATTGATTTCAGCACACTTGTTTTCAATATGAGATTTAAAGATGTTGCGTTACATTTCTTTACAGGTGAGCAAATTCTATTTTTTGTCCATTTAGATATACTGTAATTATGTTTGGTGACATTTACGTTAAGTTTATCTTACCATAAAGTGATGGCAGCGATGACGCTACTTTCTGTTATTTACTACTTCATTCTGCTGCATACTGTTGATGCCACTAAAAATTTTATATCAGGTCAATTTGGTTGAGATTTCCGACGTTCATTTCAGAACAATTCATCTAAGAGCGGTGAAATTGTTTATGAATAACATTAAATCGTTGCGCAAATATGATAGTTAATAATGACCGGTGCGGTCTGTCATTGAATAAGAGTGACACAGGGGGGTAGTTTTGGCTTGCTGTTCTGGCGACAGTGGAGGTAACGACACCGCGACGGTTTACAGAGGAAACACCGAACAGGATATTCAACGGAATATCTTTGATCTGCACCGGCTGCGACGTTAAACCACGGTGCAATGCCGTTAATCATTCGATAACTGCATGCGCTATTGTCGGATCCAGACAAATTCCAGTCCGGTTTACGAGAAGACGCACCGTAATCTAAAGTACATGAACATGGCAACAGCTTCCGCTTTTTCACCGTATCGCGCAGTGGAACAGCGTAGCAGATCCACGGCGACAGCGACACTAGATTGGATGAACTGGCGCAAAATTAATGTGCTACCGGTCAAGCATAACACTGAATTTCCTTGAGAGAGAGAGAGAGAGAGAGAAAGAAAGAAAGAAAGAAAGAAAGAGAGAAAGGAGAGAAAGGAGAGAGAAAGGAGAGAGAGAGGGAAGAGAAAGTATAGAGAAAGGAGAGAGAGAGAGAGGAGAGAGAGGAGAGAGGAGAGAGTGAGAGAGTAGAGAGAGGAGAGAGAGAGAGAGAGGCTCATCGGAAGGTATCCTTCCGGACATCTGCCCACACACACGACGTTGTAAATACCAAAGTGATTTCATAAAAATTACGACGAAATTGTGTGCGTCAAATTACGGATAATATTCAATCGGACAAAATACGGAATGGTACTAATTGCATCCGGGTGGATAAAGTTTTCCGTTTTTAGCCGCGATGGCTTCATTCCATGCATTTGATGTTCATCATCGGCTGTGGTCTATAAATAGATTCTGAGAAGATCGTGCGTGATGTCTACCTTTAACTACAGTAGCAGTTGATTTGTAGAAGTTTATATAACAGTGCGAATAAAATAGAACTTCGAAATATGACTAGAATTCACCATTTCATCATGTCATATAATTCAGAGAGTATTAAGTGAAACTTTGTTTGGCTCTAAAATTAAAAAACAGTTCGCAGTGAGAGATTATAAAAGTCGATTGAATTCAACAAACAACAAATGTAGTAGAATGAATGAATGACACAGTAGCCGATACCATAACCCGATACTACGCTAGCTAGTAGTTGCAAATTTCAAATCACTTGACAGTTTGAATGTAAGAAATATAAGGAAAGAAATTGGATATGAGAAATTCGGACCGATGAAATAATTTTTAACTGAGGTAGCTTATTTGAGCCTTGTAAGTATTTCATAAAGACGAAATACTGAGTTGATTGATTACTCTATAATAATTTGTTCGGTCAGTAGTGAATTATCAGTTGGGCGTTCATTATCCCTACCACAGTAAAGCACCTGCAACCACGCCTTCTAAAACAAAGAGACGAAATTAGTGGATAGCTGCGTCCCTATTACGCATGCGCGCATCGTCGCTTCGAATCAACGAATTCATCAGCTGTGAAACACATCGCCTCCCTCGATGCGGAAACGAGTGACGCTATTGGACGAAGATAGCGCTACAAGAAATTAGCGAACTATTTTCTCTCTGAACGACTTGTCTGAATACTTAAACAGAGTTATTAATTATAATTATTCGTCCATATGGGTCGCTTAAATAGAATCCCAAATAAAGTGAAATATTCGGTATTCTAGTAGAACAGTAGAAATTCAAAATCATACATAAACGTGGTATAAATCATAGATAAAATCATATAAATCATAGATGGAATCATATAAATCATAGATAGAATCATATAAATCATAGATAGAATCATGTAAATCATAGATAGAATCATATAAATCATAAATAGAATCATATAAATCACAGATAAAATCATATAAATCACAGATAGAATTATATAAATCATAGATAAAATCATATAAATCATAGATAGAATCATATAAATCATAGTATAAACACTAAGTCATTACAATTATAATTATGAATACAAAACGTTTTAGATAGTATACAACAAAACTAAATAATTAATTCGAATTCTGTGTCTATAAGGGGTCGTTTTAATTGTTTTAAAAATGTGGACAGGGACGTGCGGTTACTTCGTTGTTAATCGTTGTTGATTTAACTGATGCAGTTAAGCATCTTTGCTATGAGACACGAGTTGCGTCAATATTGTGTTGACATTCAAACAATCCGTGAAAAGTAGATTCAAATCGTTTTTAACCATTGAGACCAGGCAGGGTAATAATTATGATTTTAGATTTATCAGAAAATGAGATATCTAGTAAATAAAAAATTATAACATCACAAAGAGAAGTATTTTTAATGTTACTGTTATCAACATTCTCAATAGGTCTTTAAACGTTTCATTAACGTCAAATGTTTCATTCACGAGTCGCTAGAGCCAGACAAATCAACTCTAGATTAAAATAGCCTGAAACAAGTACACTAGTACAGTTACAGCCAGACAAAGATAGAGTGAACTAATTTCAAAAGACATGCGCCGATCTTTAATACTTTGATATCTGAACGGTCTTGATTAACATCACGAGCTTTGCTTTAATACCTTCAACTATTCGTGACGTTATTTCAACATGACGCACGACGCTTCTAAATATAGGCAGCGTAATGAGCTGAACAGGAAACGAACAAAATTACTTCTTAGCAGTAAAACTGGAAATGCGGGTTAACATGATGTTCCGTTGTAACAAACGGAGGAGAAGAAAGAAAAGGGACATTCGTTTAAATAAAGAATATCTTGATGACAGTATATAGATTAAATACAGCTGAAACTAGTTAGAATGTTTGAAAGTAGAATGTTGTATTTATTCTTAGCAATAGTCTTCAATATGACAGGTTAAATTTGTGTAAATGGTATCACAATTTAAATCAAGAGCAATTCAAATCTAGACAATAAAAATAAGCAATTAAAATCTAGACAATTTTTTCGTTTGATAAATCTGCATA
>JAQFYQ010002555.1:0-11554 GCA_034694885.1 Buchholzia appendiculata
TGCTTACAGGCGCGGTAAGTAACAGGACGTTTGATTGGTGGAGCCTCGGTGCCCTAATGTACGACGTGCTTACAGGTGCGGTAAGTAACAAGGCATTTGATTGGTGGAGCCTCGGTGCCCTAATGTACGACGTGCTTACAGGCGCGGTAAGTAACAAGACGTTTGATTGGTGGAGCCTTGGTGCCCTAATGTATGACATGCTTGCAGGCGTGGTAAGTTACAAGGCATTTGATTGGTGGAGCCTTGGTGCACTAATGTATGACATGCTTACAGGCGCGGTAAGTAATAAGGCATTTGATTGGTTGTATGTCGGTGCACTAATGTGCGACATGCTTACAGGCGTGGTAAGTAACAAGGCATTTGATTGGTGGAACCTCACTGGTCTAATGCACTGTTTATAACAAGGCATTGATTAGAATATGCGACAAGATTTAGAATTATTTACCACCATCATTTACTATCACAAACAACACTGTTCAGAATGTGGTCACACAACTTTGGAATTCTGTCAAATTTCAGTTTTTGGTAACAAGTTTTTCAGTTTGTCTAAAAAGTTGTAATGACATCGTTGAACATGGACTTATATTTAGTGCATCATAAGTATGATGTGATACGGATATGGGCAAGAAATTTAGCCGAGATGTAACTGTAAGTAAAATAGGCAATTTGTAATGGTAAAACAAGTAAACAGATAAACAGTAAATTTAAGATGTCAAGTAATTTAACATTAACATTTGCAATGTATTAGCGCAGTTCAACTTTTGAATATGTTGTTGATCTCAATGTGTTTATTTTGTTATCCATGGTTTGTTTGTATTTCAGCCACCCTTTACTGCAGAAAATCGCAAGAAGACTATCGATAAAGTATGTATTTTTGCTTGAGCTTTGGAGTTCTGTATTTATTTTATCATTTTTATATTCTTACAATACTTGAAACAATAAGTTCCTAATGATGTTGGTGATAGGTTTTTCATTTAAAAGGCAGGTTAAATGTGCTTTAAATTAGTTTTTACACTGTTTTTAATTTTGTAAACAGAGATAATAATTTTGTGTAACAGATTGTATGTTGAAGAGATTCCAGTTTTTATTAATTTAAAAAAAAGTATACTGTGGTTCTGGAATATTATATAAAATGAGATGTTTCAGGATTGGTTTGTACCAAACCAGCCAAGTATGATCGCTGTAATGACATTTTTGCAGTAATTAAGAACGTTATTTTATTCTCCATTGTAGTGTGAGGTTGTTGTGTGTCGGTATGCGCCGTAAATGTTAAATGTATATGGTTGGACAATATGTACAGCTAATTGTGGCTATGCAACAGTCTTTCTGCGATGAATTTTACTTTATGTATGAATTTTACTTTTTATTATTAGTGCGATGGGTTAGTATTTGCTGTGCTTGATGCCTGCTCTCAGACAAAGCAAGTTGTATTCATGACTTGCCTCGACATGTGTGTCTCATGCTACACATTAACATGTTTGTTTTGTAGATATTGAAAGCCCGTCTAAATCTACCTCCGTATTTAACGAATGAAGCGAGGGCTCTACTCAAGAAGGTAAGTATCGATGCGGCTTCTAGGAATGATTGATATATTTAGATATCAATAAATCAAATAATAGGTATTTTAAATATTTAAATGAATAAATGACTGTTTTGGATTTTATTTTGCCCTCGAGGATGAATCGATGAGGATAGTTCTTATAAACGACTTGCGACCGTTTTATTTGTATGCAATTATAACACTATTACCTAATTGTAAATTATTGATGCAGAATAGTTCGTGTTATGAACAAGCTTTATTCAGCAACAATGATTCAAGAACATTATTGATAACAGTTGAAGTAAGTCAACTAAAATGAACGTAGGTAAATAAATAATGCTCTGTTCACAAACCAACTTTTAGTACTCATGGTTATATTTATATATATATTTTTGTGAATGTGAAATCTGTGTGCAGTTTTTGACTAAATTGTTACATTTTTTTCTGGTGTGCATGATTGTGTGTTCTACATGACAACTATTAATTTTTCCTCAGATTGATATTTGCACGTGTGATTGTCGATCGATTTAATTTGAAATAATTGGTGATTAATTCATTCTACACTCTACAGTAAACGAAACGCTCTGACTGATGCAATGTTACCGCAATAGTCAACAGTCGTCACAAACTATGTTAGAGGCTGTCACAGACTATGTTAATGACTGTCACAGACTATGCAACCGGCTGTAACAGACTATCTTACGGGCTGTCACGGACTATGTTAGGGTCTGTCACAGACTATGGTAGGGGTTGTCGGACTATGTTAGGGGCTGTCACAGACTATGTTAGAGCTGTCACTGACTATGATGGGGGCTGTCACAGGCTATGTTAATGGCTGCCACAGACTATGCAACCGGCTGTTACAGACTATGTTAATGACTGTCACAGACTATGTTAGGGGCTGTCACAGACTATGCAACCGGCTGTCACAGACTATCTTACGGGGCTGTCACAAATTATCTTACGGGTTGTCACAAATTATCTTACGGGCTGTCACGGACTATGTTGGGGGCTGTCACGTACTATGTTGTTTGGTAGAATTTTTACACTGTAGAATCTGCTTTGTTGTTAGCTGTTGAAGAAAAACATAGTTGAACGGTTGGGATCCGGAATGGATGATGCTACTCCTATAAAGGTAATTAACATTTGCAGAGTTCTTCTAGTTAACTATTTCATGTAAAATGACTGATAGTAAATAAGACCCAAGATAACTTTCTGCAATTTGTATAAAACACTACTTGTTTGAAGTATCTGTAAAAAATCGAGTTTTGTTACTTTGAGTTTTGACGCTAATTGTAATTGTAGACTAGAATTGTAATTGTCGGATTAGAATTGTAATTGTCGGACTAGAATTATAATGTCGCCGTATCATTCTGGCGTGTGGCTATCATCGATTCAGTCTTGCAATAACTATTCACTGGATGGTAGAAGTATTCGATCCTTCAATTATTATTCCGTGAATGCAAAAACTTTTCTATCTTTTTATTGAATTCGATGACTATTTTCATATTTAATTAATTTTGCTCTAAATTTGAGAACTTCATAGTAGAAAATAATTGTTCAGTCATGCATTCATTAAGGTAACAATTTAATGTCAGATTTTCACAACAAATATTAAGTGTATTATGATGCACATTATTCCTAATATAAATAATGTAGTGTTGCATATGCTCTTCGATTATGTATTCATTTTTTCTAATTTGTGCATTTCTATGGTACATGCGTGAAAATGGTAATGTTATTCATTATGTTTGTAGTCTCATCCATTTTTCCGGCATACTAACTGGACAGACGTTGCCAACAAACGCCTTGAACCTCCGTACCGGCCAACTCTGGTTTGTTATAGCTATTGATCTGATGTTAGTTCACTTGAGAGTTTTTTACTATTACATCCTCTACTGTTACATTGTGATTAAGCAACTCTTGTATCAGGTGGCACGCCAGTGAGTAAGAGCCTGGTGCACTGCATGCACCTCGGACACAGGTAGCCCAGTTCAAATCATTCAACTTAGTCAACTGTCGGCCAGCTTTCAAGGCTTTTGTGTGATGGCATGCTAGCAGCGTGGAAATTTGGAAACTCTCTCCCAAAAAATGTTTTGATTTGTGTGTAGAACCTTGGGTAAGCTGTTTCAATGTGCATTACATGCACTGGAAGGCAGCAGGAGTCCATCTACACTTCTCATATTCTTCTTAAGTTGTGGGTCGGTGGCATTATCGTGGGCCATCGACTGGATCACGTTTTTCGACTGAGCATTTTCAGTCTATAGTTCTATCACTTCTTAAACTTTCTGTGATATAAGATTAGATTACAAACAAAAAAAGGATATAGTTACATTTTTTTCTTTCTACAAATGCAATATTGAACTACGTTTGATATTGTATCACGATCAACTTAGTATAGCGTTATAGCTATAGCATGTAGCAAATAGTTCTTGCTTTGCAGTTTTTTGCTTGTTTAAATATATTGTTTGAAGTAGTATTAGTAAAGTAGTATGTATTGTATATTCAGAGATCTACTATATCTTGTGACCCATGAAGGTTATTTTGTTTGTTTTTATTGTCAATTATTTACGTCACATTTTACAGGCATTTCTTCTATGCAGTGTAATTTTGTGAATGTTCAACTGTTAAATAAAGCTGTTGATATAATCAAGCGGTTGTTTGTTTATTGTTGTTTATTTGTTGTTTGTGCGTCATGTGTTCTCTACAGAGCGATGAAACGGACGTTAGTCAGTTTGACAGCAAGTTTACAAAACAGACGCCGATCGACTCGCCCATATCTAGCGACAGCATCCTGAGCGAAAGTGCCAATCAAGTCTTTCTGGTGCGTCTCATCTTGACTCGTCATTTCGTAACTGTTTGTGTGTGTACAACATTTGCACAGAACAATCTGGAGTTGTTCTGTGCAAATGTTGAATAGGAACTGGGTGTTCTTGATGTTCTTTTGCATGTGTGAATTTATGGTGTTGACAATGGACTTGCTGTGATTCTTGCATAATGAGAGTTTTAGTTGTTGTAATAAGAACTCTTAGTTGTGCTCTTTAACAGAAACAAGCACTCTCAAACTACCCGTATTTAGATTGTTTTGCCTGCACTGAGTGTAGTGAAGAGCACTCATGCTTATTGTTGGGATAGTAAATTTATGTGTAGTAGTACAAGAAATGTGCAAGGCATGATTGAGTGTTGCCTAGATTTTGTGTATCTACTGCACATGTGTATTGCTGATGTATGTGTATCACTGATGTAACTGATATACAGTATGCTGGTAGCGTGTCACACATATCTTCATTTATTATATGTTTTTCATTTATCTTCTACTGTGCTTGTGCATGTGTTGTTAGGGTTTCACATACATTGCTCCGTCGGTCCTGGCAGAGATGAATAAGCCTTGGGTTTCAATACGTGAGCCCAGATCTGCTCGATTGCGAGTTGGCAGTCTTCCTATGAGGTAGGCTTTTGACATGGAATTATTCATTCATTCAATTTGTTTGAATATTGTTGTGGAATGTTATGTGCATAGATTTATTTGCAAGACTGATCCTAACGTTTCAGGTATGTAATCACAACGTGGAGTTAATGTCAATAGTACAGGGCATTATTAGAATCTTTAATTTGAATCAATATCTGTTTATCACTTGAAATAAAGCATCGATCGTTTCTATCTTGTTTCGGTAGACACTTTATCGTATGGTTTCTCATAACTTATTGGTTTTTATTTCACCACTGGATCATACTGTTTAACCAATTTAGGTTTATGTTATTTGAGGAGCTCTAACAGACATTAACATGGTTGTATCGTATGATATTATATTCTTGTGTATGCTTTGTAAATGCTCTATGTTATTTGAAACCATTTATGTGTATGCATTTCTGGCATGTGTTTATATCTGTTATGTCTCGTGTGTGTGCTTGCATATCTTACGTATGCTTGTATCTATTTTATGTGTATGCATATGTCTACTATAGCTGCATGTTCTTGTGTTATTCAGCCCGGCCGGACAGGGTTTTGCTTTTGCCAATCAGAACATCCCGGAGGAAGACATGGATACCGGAGTCCCAATGGGTCGGCAACAGCCGGCGCAGAACTGTCCCCAGGTCGTGAATGCCCCACCAGTAAAGACGGCTCCTATGAACTACACTAAGTCACAGAATGCACGATCCACTCATCTTTAACTGTGTCAAAACTGTTGAGCCAAACATGTTTGGCTGGTACAGACTGTTGAGCCAAACATGTTTGTCTAGTACAGACAGTTGATTTGCTGCAAGTTGGCCTTGGGGTCAGTTTTAATTCGACGAGCAGGTTAATGCTTTCTTCAATATGTCGAGCGTAGTGTGCCGAGGTTTTACTGCATCATGTACGTAATGTATTGATTTAATATTTTAATTGGAGATTAACACGCACATGCTTCGACTTAATAAAAAAATTATTATTCTGCACATCAACTAGTACAAGTGCAAATGAAACGAACTGTGTGATATTGTATGTCTTTAGCATACTATGCACGTTAATATGAAATACATTCTTGCAGTATTGTACCTAAATTTGGATTTCTAAGATTTAGATAATAAATAAGTTTGTTGTATGTGAGAATAAAATGATAATTTAAGAAACTGTAGAAGATGATTGTTGATATGGAAGAAACATTGAACATATAGAAACAAGGTATTGCTTGAAATACTGCCTAATTTAAAAGAATATTCTATTGTAGTGTATGGAAGTTGGCGTGTCGATGCTTTAGGGGGATTATATGGTGCTCCGTTGTCCTATAATTTGTGTTTTGTTTTTGAAAAGGACATATTACAGTTTTTTCAGCCTTTCACAATCGAATTTCATTAAATTAATTTTACATTTCATGGGAATAATTAAACATTGCTAGGGTAGTTTGCAAGTCACATCGAAATTATAATAATTTAGCAGCAATGCAGTGATATAGGCGACCGTGTATTAAACAAAACTGCCATGAAATGTACTGTATGTATTATGGAACTAAATGTAAGGAACTGGCTATAAATATATATATATCAGTGATGTTATGAAGTAATGTGTGCATAGTGTGCTATTTATGTATGTGTGAAACGTTGCTATATATGAATTTACCAGCAGGCCAACATTCTGCCAAAGTTCTGATGTATAGTCTGCTGAGAGCAAAATGAAAAAAATAGTCGCGAGATATTGTAGGTGTGCACTGCGTAACATTGCAAACTGTATAAATGTTTGACAACTCCGAATACATTAACATCATATTTTAACTCTACGATAGTGTAAGTTTATAATTTCACAAGCTGAATTTTGCTAGATCTGATGGGAGCTTAGTAGAATACAAACTGGTAACAATGGCAAAGCTCACGCTATGGAAAAAGAAAAAAATTGCAAAATGTTGTACTTCAATATCGTCTGTCTGACGGTGTTTAATTCATTCTGTTTTCATATCGATTAATCATTGGATTAATTATTATAATTGTGTACAGAAACAGCATCACGAGAATTTATTTTGTATAACATCTGAGAATTGTTACGTCACTTCTGTCCGTACAAAGCGTTTGCTCTTTTATGATTGTTTCTACCTTTATTTCTTCTCTTATTGTTATGGAATTCTTGCGATGGTAGCTGCTGAGGTTTTTGGGTATTTAATACAGTTTAGTAACATCAACCCGTTTTGATTCGCTGTATTTTTTAGTGTGGACGATTCCAGTCTAGATGATAAACGATGATAATTGTGATAACTTGTTAATTTATCAATAACTTCACTAGCCTTGGATTAACGATGGGATTTCATGCATACAGTTTAATTATTATAACAATGTAAAATATATTACGTTTAATTTAAAGTGTTAGTTGCATGAAGTAGTAAGATTAAAGAAAGCACAGTAAGAAGTATAAGATGGGGTAAAGAAAGTTGCTGTAAGCGTCAGAGAGGAAAAGGATAGTTACAGTAAGTATAAGATAGGGAAAAAAGTTACAGTATATTCAAGCTAGGACAATGTTGATCTGTATCATCTGTTGAATTTATTTACATATAATGAAAGTATATTTATATACAAATGACGGGAATTTATTGCTGGTGTTGAAATTATGTGAAGTAGTTGTGACAAGTAAATGCTAAGTGATTCAGGGTTGTTCATAGACAGTTCCGAGATTTGTAGAACTTCACAAATGTGGAGAATTGTACTCTGGCATGTCTTGGGGCAGTAATGGACAATTTTAATTAGGCTGATTCTTTAATGCTAGCTGAACTCGAAGCAATTTAGTTGAATATAAGTGAACCGGAAATAGCAATGTCCTATATAAGTTGTCACATGACTTTAAATCTATTAGTCAGAATTATGCAGCAACAACTGGCATATTCTGGTTTATTGTTATTGAATTACTCTATATCTTTATATTTTATATAATTGAACAGTGTAGTAGGCTACCGTAAAGTGTGAATGATTGAGTTTTTAAAAATCTTTCGATATAGGCTACCGTAAAGTGTGAATGATTGAGTTTTTAAAAATCTTTCGATATAAATTTCTCGATGGTACTGCATTAAAAGTTTTCGTTACATTTCACATGTAAAAATAACTAATAGCATCTTCAGATTGTACTGACTACAGGTATATGGAGTTTTAATTAATTTTGGAAGAAAATCAAAATGACTGTTCTAGATAATATATTCAAAGATGTTACAAATATACTGCTGTTATATTTGCCGTGCACTGTAACGAGTTTTTAGCTGTTTCAAGCTACAGATCCGTCTACCTTCATTCTATATATATATATTGCACAGTGTCTGTGTGTGGACATCAGTGTATGTGTGTGCAAGCTGCTACCTAAAAGATCGTGTATAGAGCACACTTTGTTAATGAACTAGGAAATTCTAGGTTGAGGATTGCTATTGCTGTTTGTAGCATTCGTTGTTGCAAGTCGATGATGATGATGTGTGTATATCTGCTGAAATACATTAATGTGTATAAACAACATCTGTATAATATACATGTATCCATATATAGTTGCAGGAAATGTGTAAATAATACAAAATTATTTAGTGGTACTTTATATTGTGATGGCTGCTTATGATTTGTATTCAAAATTGGGTATTACTGTCGCTCGACTCGTCTTATTTGAACACTCTGAGTTAACATGCAAATAACCTGATTTTGGTCATCAATTATGACTGAAGAAACTGTTATAAAAACAGATGATACCAACATACTTTATAGAATATCGTTGATGATAACAATCTTCAGCCACATATGCTGTAATGTATATTGTATGCTGGAAGTAGGAGGAGATATAATGAAAAGGAATTGTTTGAAAGCATGGTATCTATAGCGTACAGAGAGGTACATTTTCACATTATTTACAAATATAAGTAATAAATACTTGATGTAATCAATTAAGTAATAAATACTTAAGTAATAAATACTTGATTTAATTATGAGGTGGAAATGTACATAATAAGATAAATTTAATTGTGTATATATTGTAAACAGAATTAAATTGCTTAGAAGACCAAATGCAGTAATTTCAAAGAACTCGGAAGCCTCTAATCATGCGACGACATGTTGACCTGTGAGATCCACATACTGCATAACATTGAATCGTTTGGACTGAAGATTAAGATTGTCCGAGTTTCCTGAAGCTTTATATTGTAGGTTGGCACATGTAATGAATGCATGTATTGCTATGTCTAAACTCTAAAGCACATGTATAATATTGTCTATATTATCAGTGTAATTGATTATGACATCAATAAAGTTCAAAAAGTGGGTATTTTACATGAAGATCTGGACTGTTTATATTGGACTAATATATAAGTAATTATTGTCATTAACATTGGCATGCGTTCACAGGAGACATGTTAAGATTAAGATATTGCAGACAAAAATAAACGGACGTTGTCATTAATTCGAAGATCTTTTCATCCATCCATACATGCTCTCGAATAGAGAGTATCACTTTCTCTATCGTATAACAATTCATTGTTTTGTTTCTATAATCATATAGTGTAAATGGATATAAGTAGATATGATAATATTGTGGTTTTCTCCATCGATGGGTAAATGGTGATGATGTTCTATCGTTTGACTTAAATTGTAATATGTTTGTGATTTTTAACCTTTGACTGAAAATATCATCTATCTATCTGAAAATATATTTGGCCCGAAAGGGCCAAATTACATGTGTCCAAGGATTTAGATGTTAATTTTTTTTTCTTATATAAAACACTCAATATGTCAGTGAAAAGACTTCAGACATAATAATAAGAATCAGTCATTTATTAAGATGTCGATCATATTCATGGTTTGAACTGAACTCTGAGAAATTGTCTCGGTAGCCTAGTCGTTTGTGCTCGTTTCGTCAGATTCTGTCACCAATTGTACTCTTCTAGTAAACAAATTTGCTGCCACTGATGTTTTCATTTTGCTTTCAAACAATTTCTACATATTTCTGTTACTGTTACATTGTACTGCCCTGCAAAGCAAAAAAAAACTATCTACGAAACTTACATTCTGAGCAAACTGAGTTTTTCAGTGAGGGTATATTCGGGTGTTCATAAAAATTAGTACAAATCTGCATGCTAAAAAAATTCGCCTGAAAATAAGGCTCTAATGAACATGGTGATGAAGCATTTAGACTGTAGATAAGTCTTTCTTGCTAAGTATGAAGGTAGTTACAGGCATCTAGATAAATTTTCTGCTGCTAACTCAATTTTGCAAAAAATGTAGATAGGGTCTTTTTGCGTTGGACGGTAGTGTAGTAGCATGTTGGTTTAGAGAAAAGTTGTTATGCATAGGACTAGCTATGGTTCTTCAATTAGGTCTAAGGTTGCAGATCATAGTTTTGAATACATAGCATACTTGTACATCAGATCTGGATAGATTGTATTATTGTCATGCAGCGACTTACTGGAGATAAATTTTCCGGTCCAGTGTTTCCTCCACAATCACGGACTGTTCTTCCGCACATTGGCTCTCATGATGATGATGATAGTGCTCTGTCCGAAGACAGGTCCAGGTGATATTTGTCTTGCGTATTACTACGCATAACTTTAACCACCGATCCATTAGGCCAGATGAGCACGGGTGAGCGGCCAAAAGTTCTTCCCGTACAGGCAATGTGACGTGAACAACTTGCCCAAGTTTGTTACCAGACAACACTCCCAGCGCAGATTCGAACCCACAATCTTACGATTACAAGGCGAGCACGCTACCAATGAGCTATCTGGTCATCCCCTGGCTCTCATGCACACGGTTTAACTTTAGTGGACAGTCCAAACTGTGCTTCCGTCGTGATATAATTTATTTTTTATATATTTACAAATAACACTTTTGCAGCAAATTTAGCACTTCAATCAAATCATGATAATACCAGTACATATTAAATAGCATCATATACAATTTGTTACAAAGTCCTGTACAATTTCATATTAAGCAACAATTACGTCGAGACATGTATTTGTGCTTCCTCACTTAAGATTGTCAGGCACGGAACAAGTGCAGCATAAAGAAAAACCTAAATGCATCATACAATTTGTACAAATTATTAAGTTTTGCGACCGTCTATCAATTTAAAATCCTCTTTTCATTTTTTAAAATCTACTTTTTTGCTCAAAGGATGTGCCGATGTATAGTCCAGGATGTTTGCTAACCAATCTATTACTGATGGTGTTTTTGTCTATAGATAGTGAACTTGCACATCATCATCCTTTTTACATCTATGTTACCATCTATATTCTATAGATACAGAAGGGATTAGGCGTCGCTATCATTTTGCCTTCATCTTGATATGGCACTTTTAATAGAACAACTCAAATTAATCACAACACGCATCACGCTGGCATTATGGATTTCTTGGAGAGAAAAATTGTACAACTTGCCATTTTCTGGCACTCGCGTTGTCCATGCTCGTCTTGTTTAGCATCTACATTAATGATGATCACAGTGAGTCTACTGTGCAGGGGCGTAGATCCCGGGGGGGACAGGGGGGACACGTCCCCCCCAATATTTTGGTTGGGGGGGACGGGATTGGTT